>JAKUCM010006440.1:0-30062 GCA_023374145.1 Lepidium sativum
TAGACACATTAGATTGAGACATAAGGTGATTAGAGGCTTGATTGAAGCTGGTATATTATCACTAGAATTTGTTCGTTCTATAAAGAACATTGCAGACCCATTCACTAAAGGATTATGTGGACGTATGGTCCTGGACACAGCTCGAGAAATGGTACTCAAAAAGCTGAAGTTGTAGTCTTTAGAAGCCTCACTAAGTGGCTCATTGAATTGAAGCATCATTGGTTCAAGAGGTCGAACAAAAGAAAGACTTGGAACAACTTGAAATGTAAATTAGAGTGCATAAGTCTCTACCTTGTTTGAATGATCATCAACAATGTAACTTATCACTATCAAGGCGATTTAAGACTAAAAACCTCAAGAGCTTAAGAGTGTTTCTCTTGGAAAAAACTAAGTGAAATGTTAAGTTCACAAAATTATGAGTGAATGCTTAAGGAATGAAGTTGATTCAAGTCTTGTGTACCATCAACTCCTCTTATTAAAACTTTAAGAACAATATGTGGGGGATTGTTGTAATATAGTTTTTAAATTTGATTAAAACAATTGAACCGTTATTGTTATTCGGTTTGATTTATTAAATTTAAGAGTGTACCAACAATAAATCCGGTTCAATTTAACAAGAAAAAGATACGCTGGAAATACGACAATGAAGGATACGTTAAAAAAAACTCTCAGAGAGATCAATCAAGAAACGATAATCAAATTTTGGAGGAGATCTTCACACTCGAAATCAGCGACTTATTTGGAACATTCAACTTGAAGATTGCGATACACAAAATCTTCAAGAACAGAAAAAAACTCTTTCTCAATTCTTTTTCGGTGAATCCTGTATCGGAATTAGAAAGAAAAATTGTTAAAGTTCAAAAGCTTTTGAAGCTTCGACTCTTGTTAAAAAACCGACATCGAACTTCCTTCGTCTTCAATCACGAGAACCAACATATACAAATAAGATTTTTCAGATCCAATATTTTTAGATATACAAATAAAATTCGTTACTATATAAGTTTGATTCTAGATCGATTTCAGGTTTAACTTATTTGGTTCTAACTTTTGTTCACCACGCAACGATTAGGTGATTAACTAATAAGGAAGAAATATAAATCATTCGCTGTTACCACAAGACAACGGCCACATCTAGGATGAAACTTTGATGAAACCCTAAACTAAAAAGCAAAAGCTAGTGCAAACATAACATGCAGGAGTCTCCTTAGAAAAGGAGAAGACCCATCTAAGACGAAACTTGAGCGGCTACTGCAGAGACCATTGAATTAATCCCACACATATCGTGGCCACGACATAGCTTGTAGTACCCACCCTCTCCCCACTTCTTACCCCAAGAGTTTTTGATGATCCAATACGGTTTATTACTTAGCCGCAATATTGAAAAACCTTTCGATTCGTACCCAACTAGAAGTACTCCGTGATCAACCCTTTTCTTGCTGCATATAAGTGGACATGAAACTCCTCCTATATATGTCTGCATGAACACTGCGTTTAATCCAACTGTGTACACAACCACATCAACACGATATTTAGTCAATTGTCTCGACAACATACACTTCCAAAACACAGATATGTTGGCTTCAGAAATCACCTGCTAAGGGACCATGTCGCACTAAATTTGCTGCCATTTGGTCCTCATCTAGTGGTATAGTCGTAAAGTTTGCAACTTTTACTGCAACCTTTGTAGGATCGAACTTGCAATGACCTCGTTTTCCGGTGTAAGGATATGATTTTTCCTCTTCGAAGCCTCCTGCTTCCATCAAATACTCGTAGGCATTTGTCATCAATCCTCCACCACATCCATTGTCACATGCTTTCTTCTCTCTTGGATCGCACTATGACCACAAGATACATGTTCGAATTATAATAAAATCAGAATTAAGGCAGATCAATAATATCAATGATTAGTGGACTTAAGATAACAGACCACTTTGTCACAATCGACCAGTTGTTGCTCGCTAAGACTGAGTAGCTTCCCAGTAGACACAAAATTGTGCTAAAAGCCCAACACGATCCACACGAACCCTTCACATCCACACATGACATCAAATTAACCCCAAACAGAATTTGTATAATAAATTAGACATCTCTCTATTAAAGCAAACCCTTCAACATACCACCATTTTTTATAAAACAATTAGACTAACAAGACCCTATCTATAACACAAACCCTTAATTCCAGTTAAAAAAAAGACTTCGGACTTGGACATTTAACCACGGTTAAACCTTCACAAAGATACCTCCCTAACTCACAACCAACTTGATTAGACATCCAACTTATATCAATCTCTAAACTAATTAGTACATCTATAATTACACCAATAAGAATTCTTCCGTCTTCCATCGCTTATGTTAACGTTGCAATCCAATTTGAAATCTAAGCCTCAAGGAAAATTAAATAAATATATGATAATAGCTAAAAGAACATACTTGGTCCTTGACTTCAGTAACTGCACCTTTCTCCCTCCAGTCAAAATCTTGGGGCAATCCCTTAACTTCAATCTTAGGTGCTTCTGATCCGACTATACCGCCATAGCCTCCGCTAACATTGGCAACTCCAGTGTACATCTTAATGAACTCGTCTTCCGTGAGGTCAGAGAACTGTGTGACTCCATGGACGGCGGTGGGGTCCAATATCTGGTGCTCCACCGCTTTAAGGATGTTTTTGGCGAATATTCCGAGGCGGTGGATGTATTCCTCCCTCGTGGAGTATTTCTTGCCGTAGTCCGACATAAAAACCCGGAGTTTTCTCTCCGTGCGAGTCCCGAGTAGATTTGAGACTACTCGTCGACCATGTTCGTCCGTGACTTGACGTATAGTGAGGTCCTCAACGGAAGCTACCACGTGGTAGAAGAAGATGATGCATGTTATTAGCTTTGCTAAGGTTTTAGCCACCATGATCGATAGCTGATGCTATAGATGGGTCTTGTGTTTGAGGTGGCCTTACTAGAGAGTCAATGGCTTTCTGTGAATATAAAGATGAGTTTGAGGTAACGAAAATGTTGGAGCAACATTACATGGCAGAGTTGAGACACGTGGGATATTTGCATGTACAGTTACACAATGAAGCTGCACGACACGTGGCTCTTTCGTGCTTTATAGTAGTACTTGTCTAGTCAAACAGTTACCTTGTTGGTCAGTTACATCATGCGTAGTCGCTGAAAGCTTCGCTCTTTGGTCATGGCCCCATCTCTTATGAATCCTTTCGTTAGAAAACCACTGCGTGACAGAGGCTTCGGCCCATTTATGTCAAGAATTTAAATTTCTGAAGAATTTTAGCCAATCATGTCTTTATTTTATGATGGAACTGCGACTGATACTTAGCTACAATGCAATTCAAAGTTTAAAATAGAAACAAAGTTTGGTTATTTATTTCGGGTTAAGTCATGTTTACTTTGCATAAAAATTGATTTACTACTTCTAAAATGTTATATTATGTAAATGAAAACTTTGTCATTGAGGAAATCTTATCGTAGAACTAGAAGTCTGCTTGCTAATACAGAAATTTAAATGAATAGTATTTTCAATCATATAAAAACAATAATTTTATATTTTACCGAAGCTAATCAATAATTATAATCCTTTCAAAAAAATGGTTAAAAATACATCTCCTAGAATTTGATCTCCTCCTTCATTCTCACATGATTTTCTCTCGGTTTCTGGTTTTGCCTGAAGAACAGTCTTCAACGTTACGGTTGGCTAATGTTTCTTTCTCAATCTCCGATCTCAGATTTTACCCGGATTTATCGCTTTAAAGGTAAACAAATTTTGTTTGTCGTCATCTTCCGACTTCACTCGTTCTAATTTCTCATGAAAGAAAACAAAACAATCTCATTTTTCTCTCATAACGAATCCTTTTTTTTCTCTCTCTAGGGCTTTGATCCATCCATTTGCAAAAAGTATAGAAAAGATTACATTTTGAATCAAAATCGAAGATGTTCAACAAAATCATAAAACTGGGTCAGAAGAAATTCAACAAATCAGATCAACATCACCAAGATAACAACTTCGCCGGTAACAATGTCGTTCGCGCCAGCCGCACCACTACCGCTTCTTCGTCTTCGGTTCCAAATGGCGAATCTCAGTCCACGGCTCCATCTCCTGCGCTGACGCCGAATCACCCAATGTTCACATCCACACCGACCCTTGAAGTACTTCCAATGCTAAAGGACGTGTCTTCCTCAGATCGACCTCTCCTCTTCATGAAGAAGGCTCACATGTGTTCTTGCCAGTGCGATTTCTCTGATACATTGATAATGCCTCGCGAGAAAGAGATCAAAAGGCAGACACTTCTCGAATTGGTTGATTTCCTTCACTCTTCGTCTGGTAAAGTCAATGAGACGATGCAAAGCGAGCTCATTAGAATGGTTTCAGCTAACATTTTCAGGTGTCTCCCACCTGCACACTATGAGAACACTGGAGCTCCTCCTGAAGGAAATGATCCTGAAGAAGAAGAGCCTTATCTTGAGCCATGGTGGCCTCATTTGCAGCTTGTTTACGAGCTTCTTTTGCGGTATGTAGTGTCTTCAGAAATCGAGCCTAAAACTGCGAAAAAGTTCATCAATCACACCTTTGTTGCGAAATTACTCGATTTGTTTGACTCTGAGGATCCTAGAGAGAGGGAATACTTGAAAACTGTTCTTCACAGGATCTATGGGAAGTTCATTTTCCATCGCCCGTTCATCAGATGTTCAATTTATAACATTTTCTACAAGTTCTTGTATGAGACTGAGAGGTGCATTGGTATTGGAGAATTACTGGAGATCCTAGGAAGTGTGATCAATGGATTTACAGTACCTATGAGAGAAGAGCATAGGTTGTATCTTGTGAAAGCCATCTTGCCACTTCACAAGACTAAGGGTATCTCGATTTTCCACCAGCAGTTGGCGTATTGCGTGACACAGTTTGTGGAGAAAGATTACAAATTGGCTGATACTGTGATCCGCGGGTTGTTGAAGTATTGGCCGCTAACGAATTGTCAAAAGGAGGTTCTGTTCTTAGGAGAGTTGGAAGAAGTCTTGGATGCTACAGAGCCCTCAGAGTTTCAGCAATGTGTTGTTCCTTTGTTTACACAGATTGGGAAATGTCTTAATAGCGCACACTTTCAGGTTCGTTTGTTTTGAAATTTGTTCTCATTCAGTGAAATTGACATAGATAAGTCAAATACATTTTGAGTTATATAAGTGATTGTTGATAAGAGATGTGAGGAGTGCAGGTAGCAGAAAGAGCTCTTTTCTTATGGAACAATGAACATATAGTAGGCCTGATTGCTCAGAACAAAGACGTGATCTTCCCGATAATCTTTGAAGCATTGGAGAGGAACATGAAAGGACATTGGAACCAAGCAGTGCACGGTCTCTCTGAGAATGTTAGAAGAATGTTTGTGGAGATGGACAATGAACTCTTTGAGGAGTGTGAGAGACAATATCTCGAGAACGAAGCCAAATCAGGCCAGATGTTGGAACAAAGAGAATTGGCATGGAAGAGACTTGAAGAAGCTGCTTCTCTAGCTGCTAACTAAAGCCCATTAATGACACTATTTAACTATCTTTCTTTTCAAAATTATTGTTTCTAGAAACTCTCTAATAATTTATTTAATTGTTTGTTCTTTTCTTTTTGGTCCTTTGTAAATGGCGACCGGGAATATGAATCCATATGTCGCCGACCAGATAATGTCATAGAAGATAAATTTAGTGTTATTCATTACAGCTTCTGCAAAACTTTGTAGGACCCAAGTCTTTAAAAGCATATAGATGATGATGACAATATGTTTTATTCTTTTCAGTAATCTTTAATCATATTATTATTATCCAATCCACGGATTTCGATTTTCAATTATGATTTGTAGTTCTACTAATACAGGTTACGCGATGATCTCAAATAGAATTTTGATAATTTGGCTGATTTTGTGGAGTAATAATAGAAAGAAGGAAACGTGAGAGGCTGTAGAAAGGAAGCAATGCATTTGGTTGGATGAGACAAAGTTGGTGTTTGACAAATCCCATTTCGGGTTTGTATTGTTGTGAATGCAACAAAAAGAAAAGTAAGAAAATAATGGAGAGAAGACACTTTACACCAGAAACCAATTAATTGAAGGGTCCAAATCCTATTCGTTATCCTTCCCGTCTACCACAATAATAGAGATGATGTTGAAAAAACCAAAATCATCAATAAAGAAAACATTAATAACAATAATCTTAAATGAGGCCGAGGCGATGCATCGCTACCAAATATCATCCCGAAGAAACCGTTGTCGTCGCTGCTGCTTCCTCTTGTCGTGCCGCCGAAATCGGTAGTCCCTCCACCGTAGTCGCCGCCTCCTCCAAATGGAGTATAGGAATTGCCACTCTCACCTTCATCATCCCTACAACATTCCCATAACTTATTTTAATATTACAATAACTACATTGTAAAAGTCTAATCATAATTTATACATTTTTATTTCATGCATATGAAACAAGATTCAATGCATAACTTTACTAGATTTGTATCATACGAAACGATGCGACTACAGTCTAAAACCGGTTATATAACTAATTGCTAACAAAAAAAAAAAGAAGCTAAAGTCAAGGGATACATAATAAAAGGAGGAACCATCTTTCTACGTTAGGGTCCACATTTTTTATATTATAATGACATCATTACTCATAATAAAGGTATTTGGCTATTTGCATCATAAATTGAGTTAGAAGACAAACATATATTACATACAAATGTATCAAAATGTAGTTGCATTATTATTCATGTCTTACTTAAAATTGTGATAGACATTTCGACCGTCCATAATCCCAAAAAGACAACCAAAAATGATACTAACAACTTCAAGAATATGTGTATATATTACAATTAAATTGGCAAGTGGGAATTTTTTAGTTTAGGCACTAGTCAAGTTGGTCGGTTCCCCAAGCAGACCATCACGTGCTCTCTAATTGAATTCCTGAATACTGCCAATATTCTAACATTTGATATTCTCAATTACTTCTCAAATTGTACATTTATGTTTCTAATTCAATTTACTTCCGTAGTAATCATAGTTTTAACTGATATTTATTAGTCCATATTTTTAGGCTACAAGTTAACGACCTAAACAACCTCTAATACCTATGATTAAGACAAGTAACTAGACTCCACAGTAAAGACTTTTTATTAGTATTTGTTTTTGTCTTGACGACAGAAGAAGATCATGCATCTTTATTTTCTTAATAAATAAATATAATGTTATTGAATGGATAAGAAAAATCTAATTTTCAAAATAAACGAGGAAGGGTAAAAAGGGAAAAGTACCTGGGACCGCCAAAAACGCCAGCGTTTCGAGTGAGCTGGTCTACAGAAGAAGCAGCTTTAGGGTCCACACTCGAAGCTTTAGAGTACAATGAGCTCACTGATTCACCAGAGGCTACAAAGAAAGCTCCATTCTCCATTAAATCTCCTTCTGTTCTCCAATTCCAACTCGCCCACTCACCATTATCTTTCGAGTCCACTCGCTTTGTCACCTGTTCTCAACATTTCCACCAATCAGTAAGCTAATATTTGTTTCACGCGCCACCGTCGCGCGTTGCGGTATCAAAACAACAAGAACAGAAAAAAGTGTGTGGACAGAGAAGAAGAAGCAGCTCACATGGCTGTCCACTATTATACTATACACATATCATCACTATCTCATTTCCTTGTAGACCCAAATTCTAATAAAAATAACAAGATTCTTCAACTTTTTGTTTCTCATTTTCAGTATAATTTAACCGGATATTTCAAGATATTTTAACTCCTACCAAAAGATTAACAACTGTCTATGAACTGGAACTGTAGAAGATTGGACCTTTCTCAAACATTTTCTCAGCAAAATCAACAAATATCAAAGCTTCTCATTGGTCAATTATGCAACGAAAAGTACATTGTTCACTCACAACTCGGACCTCTATGGTAAAAAAGCTTAAAGAGCCCTAATAAAGATGTAGACACTGTTTCAGAAAATTCTAAAATGACAAAAGACTATAAAAAAGGAAAAAACATTCGATATGGGTAATTGGAAAATTTGAGAAAAAAATACCTCTTTGGCGCTTGGATCAGTAGGAGCGGAGTAACGATTTCCTTGGCTGTTAATGGTGGGATTACCACTACCACCAATAGCATACATCTTCCAAGTAGTGAAATCATTGTTCACAACATGAATATAACCTCTTCGACATCTTGGCATCCTCTGAACAAGCCCTTGTCCAAAATGATTAAACGCTATTGTCACTTGCATCCCCGTATCAGGTGTGTAGCTATCGTCGTGACCTAGAAGCATCACTTCGTCATGGTGCGTGAAGTAATTGTTCGAAATTGTTATTGCTGTGGAACCCATTACTGCATCTATAAGCCCGTCGGTGCAATGACTTAACGAGCAATGATCGATCCAGATCTTCTGAGATCCGAAAATTGAGATACCATCACCGTCGGAAGTACCTCTTTTTCCGGCGTGTGTGGGTGAAGAAGCGATGGTTGCGCCTCCTGAAGGTTTACAGTCATAGATGTGAATGTTGTGGATAATGATGTGTTGAACATATTGGAGAGTTAAGCATCCGTTTCCAGTTATGTGTACTGCTGATCCACGTCCGTCTAAGCTTTTGTAGCTACTAAAAATGAGTTCTTGTTTCAATTTGATGAACATGTTTGAAGCGAAGACGATCCAGAGTGGCTCTTCTTGGATTACACCGAAACGAAGTGTTCCTGGAGTTGGATTTGCTGGATTGTTGTCGGAGGAGTCTGTAACGACATAGATCTTGCCGTTTTTGCCGCCCATCGTGCCGCGTCCGAAGCCGATTGCACAGTCAGCGAGTCTTTGACGGTTTGAAGACCAGTCTGAGTCGCTGCATCTCCAGCAGTCGTCGATTGGGTTTCCGGTACGGCAAGAGGAGGAGGAGGAGGAAGAAGATGAGCCTAGTTGTCTCCGTGAAAGAGATGCATCGACTGTCCTGTGAGTTGAAATTAAGAAAGGTTGAGACTTTTTAGGAACTTTCCGGGAAAATGTTAGATGAAGTAGAGAGGGATAACTTTTATTACCTTAAGACATCGAGAGCGACGGAATCAGGGGAAGGATGTTGGTGAGGGAGAGTGAGATTTAGGGATTTAGTGGCTTCAAGAAGTGTGAAGAAGAGGCAGAGAAGGATAATGGTGTTGATAAAGTTTTGAAGAAGCATCTTTAATGGCGGGTTTTGACTTAGTGTTGCTTGATTTAGCCGGTCAGGTTGAAGAGCATTTGGGGTAAGAAAGTTGCAGACTTGCAGGTGTGTTTGAGTGTCAGAAGAAGAATGTTGGTTGAGAAATGTGAGGAGGGAGAAGCAGAGAAGGAATCCCCATGAGAGAAGCTTTGGAGAAGAGGAGGACGAAGAAGATGCAGCTCACTCTCTCTCTCTTACACTCTCTTTCTCTGCTTCTTCCCTCTGCTGGAAACAAGGCTAATAGGTTTTTCTTGTGGGTTTCACCCTGTTTATGTGGGAATATGTGAGCTCTGGTATGGAGATTGGTTTACCATTTTGGATTAGTCCATAATATTATTTGGACTAAAGGCCCAATTCATATTCTATTAGGAACAAGTAGAGGAATACATCTCATCTCTAGTAAAAGTTGTCGCTAACAAGTTGGTCCATTAATCGTTTGTGTTTTTAAGATTGATAGTTTTTTAGTCATCCAAAATCATGAGTGTTGTGTGGTTGTTAGTAGCCCTGGGCATACGGATATTCGGTTCGGTTCCGGGTATTTTGGGTCTAGGATTCTGATACCCGAACAAGAACCGAACATAAATCGGTTCGGAACCGGTTCAGGACCTGTCGGTTCCGGATCGGTTCGGATCTAAAGTTTTAGTACCCGTTTAAGAACCGAAAAGGTTTCGGGTCCGGTTCCGGATAGGAACCGGTTCGTGTTTACCAATTTTGCAAAAAAAACTGAGGCAACATAAACCATATTTGTTCAATCCCAACTCAAAACATACATCACAAGTGTTTAAAACATGCATTTCTAGTGTTCAAAACATAAGACATAACATACAACATAAGTCCACAAGTGTTCAAAGCAACTTAAAACATCCATTTCAATGTTCAAAGCAACTCAAAACATACACCATAACTCCATAAGTGTTCAAAACAATCTAAACATAAGTGTTCTTACATGATACCTTAGTCACAAGCTTCTTGATAGTCTTCAAACTCTATGAAACAAAAACATTGAACAAGTTAGTAAACATTAGGGAAATAAAAAAACTGTTACTAAATGCTGATTTCGTACCTTTCATAAGCTCATCTTGCATCTCAATGTCTGATAACATTTCTTGAACTGTTACAAGGCCTTTGTCACTTAAGTGAATCTCACATTTTAACCATTGTTCAAGACACATCAAAACTTCAATTGTGTAATGTGTCAAACAACTTCTAGATGGATTTAATACCCTTCCACTTGTACTAAATGCTGATTCTGAAGCCACAGAAGATGATTGCATTGCAAGAACATCCTTTGCAATTGCAGACATAACTGGGAACTTCAAAGCATTTATTCTCCACCAAGATAGAACATCAAAATGTGAACCTGCCATCAGATTAGGATTCTCTACATTCTCCTTTAGATAGATCTCTAATTCTGTTCTAGAATCTTGTAATCCTATCTCTGAAACAAGCTCTTTATACAGAGAATCCATCCTCTCATAACCAATCTCATTTTCGACATCAATTGGTCCAAAATCATCAAAAGCTGACAGATCTTGTGATTGAGATCCAGACCCATGTGTTTGAGATGAATTCGAACCTGAAACTGCAACATTTTTCTCCACATAGCCACTGTATTCCTCAAACAATCTAGCCAAAATGTCCATGACAGAACTGTTTAGTATATTAGCTTCAACACTATCTTTACCATACAACTTTTCAAAGCACAACTGGGCAAATTTCATCTTCTTCGTTGGATCAAAAACTGAGGCAACAATGATGAGCTTATTAATTTCAGAGCTACTCCAATACTGATCTAACTTCTTAAGCATAGACTGTGATTTACTCTGTAAAGCTGGATTCATACTTTTGCTGTACGATCCCAGATTCCTAGCAATTGTGACTATCTCATTGTAGCATTTATATGAGCAAGAAGATGTAGAAGCTGACAAAACTAAGGTGCTATTATAGAATAGTACCAACACCTTTAACATAGCTTCTATTGAATCCCAATCACTAGATGTCGGTGGTCCTACCCTCTTTTTGCCATCGACTGTTTCTAAAAAGTAAGCATAGTAAGGTGTGTCTTCCTCTGCCATCTTATCAAATGCTACTCTAAATTTCAATGCTTGAGTAAGCATAAGATAAGTTGAATTCCATCTGGTTGTAACATCTAAAGGAACAGTACCCCTATTGATTCTTCCAGTATCTACATGCAACTCAAATGACTTTTGTCGATTTCCAGAAGATCTAACATATTGAATTCCATTCCTAACTGCAGAAACACTATCATCAATCTCTTGCAATCCATCTTTCACAACCAAATTCAAAATATGTGCAGCACACCTAAGATGTAAGAAATCTCCGTCTAATACCAAGGCATCTTCTCCCACTAACCTAAACTGTTCTTTGAATTTATGCATAGCAGTTCCATTTGATGTTGCATTGTCTACTGTGATGCTAAAAATCCTCTTAATTCCCCATTCGGCTAGGCATTCAATTAACACATTAGAAATTGTAATCCCTTTGTGATCGGAAACATTCCTAAAACCAATGATTAACTTTCTCATTTTCCAATTTGCATCTATGTAATGGGCAGTTATAACCATATAACTAGCTCTAGTATGAGGAGCTACCCATATATCGGTTGTCAATGACAACCTCTGCTTGTTATGCCCAAGAAGCTTCTTTATTTCAGCTTTCTTTGTAACAAATAGCTCAACAATGTCTCTAGTGGCAGTTCTACGAGAGTGTGGTCTAGGGAGTCTAACCTTACTACAAAACCTTTTCCAAGCAGCACACTCAATAAAAGACAATGGCAATTCTGCACCCACAAGCAATTCATTTGACGCATCTCTAACCTCCTTATCAAAAACTTTTCCTAATCTTAGACTAGCATCATCACTAAATACCATTTGCTTCTGTTCAGAGAGCCATACCAAGTATTGCTTACAAGATTTAATGTGTTTTTGCAGGTTTGACGTACCATTTGCTGTTTGACAACCTAGTTGCTTCCCACAATAGTTGCAGGTACATATGTCGTAGTTGTCCTTGAGTCTGGTACAATGATCCCATACCCAACTTCTTTGTTTCTTCTTTGCACAATGATCATCAGCATTGGACTCTTTGCGCTTGTTTTTACTTGTAGGAATTGGAGCAGTAGCATCTTCTTCGTCCTCTTGACTTGGAGGATTGTTACATGATGCCATCTGCTAAGACAGAGTTATACTTAGAAGTTTAGAACTATAAACCCCTAAAATTGTCAGAATTGATGAACACTAGAGACATTGTTGATCAGGGCTAGCTAGAGTTCTTGACGAAGGAGTTGTAAATTTTCAGAAATTACAAATTACATTATAAATCAACAATGAATCAGTGAACATACTTACACCGGAAGCATAGAAGCGAAGGAAACGACGAGACTAACCTCTGATTTAGCTCTTGACGATGTTAATGGTGATGGAGGTGAAACAGTCGGCGACTGAGACGGAGAAACGATGTGAAATCCTTGATTAGTAATAGATTCCAGTTTGATGACCGAGGTATCGATTCGATACTCGTCGTTACTTCGGCTTGGACTGAAAGTGAAGAAGACGATGAAATCTTCGGCTTGAAAGAGAAGAAGAACACTGCGGATTCAACGATGGCAGGTGTTAAAATTTCGGATATCCGACCGGATATCGGGTATAACCGGACCCGAACCGATATCCACGGATATACTATCTCAGGATCCGATGGTTACATAAGATCATATCCGAAACCGGACCCGATACCCGAAATTTCATTCGGTTCCGGTTCGGGTCTTCGGATCCGGGTTTTTAGCCCAGGGCTAGTTGTTAGGTTTCATAAGCTTCACCAATAATTCAATATACTATTTTCTTTTGTCTTCGGTCTCACTATTTTACATGGAGAACAACAAAGTCAAATCTGGAAATCCAAAAAGTCAAGATGTAACTGTTGGAGATCACAATTAAGTTTGATTCAGAAAATTTCATTTCGGACCTAAAAGAACAAACCTTAAAATCTCTAGAAATAATTTTAGAAGTCTCCAGAAAATCTTCTGAAAATAGGAGATAAGATATAAATCTTATCAACAAGAGAAAAAAGTTTTAAGCTATAAATAAAGCATCATTATGAGAGAAAGAACATTTTTGGCAATTGAAAAACTCGTAGCTACATAAGAGAGATCAAGCGACACAGTTTTTCAGCCTAGACAATTAAAAGGGTTTTTCATAATAATCTTTTTTGTATTCGTCTTATAAACATATTTACTGAACAAAAGATTCGAACCACCAAACTAACAAATTTGTATTGTGGTAACTCTAACTAAAACAGTTGGTGCCGTATGTGGGAAACAAAGAATTCTTCTACACGCACGAACAAACAAAATCAGATCGAACAAGCGGACATAAACCAGAATCACGACAGAATAACGCATGACAACACCTCTAATCAAATAAATGAGGATCTGCCATCAGAGCTGACGTAAGGGACCTACATTCCAAGAGCTGGAGATGTGTTACCCATCCACAAGATGATTTCGACGCGCTCGTGCGCTAGGTAATCTCGGCGAGACCATCCGTGAGGTGATGTTGGCGCGCTCGTCCGCAAGGTGATGTCGGTGTGCCCATCCGCAAGATTTTTTGAGTGCGCCTGTCTGCGAGGTGTTCTTGGCACGTCCATCCGAAAAATATTCTTGCCGAGTCTGTCCACAAGATGATTTTGCCTTGTCCATCCGCAATATGTTCTCGCTGCGCCTGACCACAAGATAATCTCACCGTGCCTAACCACAAGATGTTCTCGCCATGCCCATAAGCAAGATGTTTTCGCTGCACAAGATCTCATCGCGCCCGTCTGCCAGATGATTTGCCGCACTCGTCTGCAAGATACTTTTGATGTGCTCGTCTGCAAGATGATCTCGCTGTAGTTGTCCGCAAAATGTTCTTGTTGCCTTCATTCAAAAAATGTTCTCGTTGTAGTCGTCCGTAAAATGTTCTCGCCACGCTCGTCTACAAGATGTTCTTGCCGTGCCCGCCTGCCAAATGATCTTGTCGCACCAATCCGAAAGATGATCTTGTCATGTCCATCGACATGACGATCTCGTTGAGCCACTTACGAAAATAAGAATGTGTCAAACCTATGAAGAATAAGGCAAGCTCAGACTCGCACATATATAGTCATAAGTGAGTTCACTTTTGCACAAAAAAAACTTACAGGATAAGCTAAGCTTAAGCTCGTACCTATACAATCATTTTTAAGCTCATACCTTAAAAATGAACGTCGGTAGAGCCTCCGCTGATTTATGATAAAGAAGATGTTAATAAATCCTTTAAAAAGTATATTTACATCGGACAAGAAAAATATCGCCAATCGGAGAAGTAGGAAGAAATAAATTGTTGTCGAGCCTTGCTCGCAAGTTGTCATCACAATTTTGATTCTCAATCATACCTCAAAAAATTGGGATTCACGCATGGTCATCGCTAAATTAGCTTTTGAAAATCTTATCGAACGTTGCTTACAAGCTGTCACTACAGATGGAGAATACGCGTGACCGAATTTGTTGGTGGCTATCTCATAAATGATAAAAGAAAAAAACCAAGAAGTTAAAAAAGATAAAATATAGAAGAAGACGAAAGAATTATCCACTATCATAAAGTGTCAATAAATCTCGAGGTACAAAAACGTAGCCATAATTGCCAAAAGATATCCACATAACAAAATCTAAAAATAGAAGGGAAACATAATCCACGACAAATAAAAAAAACCATAAATCTTAAGTAAAATAAAGACTTGGAAACAGTCTTCAATGCAGAAACTTCTCCTAGAGAAAGAATACCGACGTTCGAGCCATGATAACCAGATGTAGACGCATCACAAGAAAGAGGCCGCAAAGAAACTCCTGGTATAATAAAAGGATGAGAACCATCTCCAGAAACAAGAAGAAATGAGAAAACGGCAGAATAAAGATGAAGAACTATCTTTAGAGCATGAACGAGCTTGGCTACGGCGATATCATGAGGGTTAGATACAACATTGATCTCAATTTCCGCTGAGCCGAAATTCGACGACAAACCATAGTTGGGTGACGAGTAGGAACCACTCCCACTTGATTTTGATGAACTCGGCGGTTCACTCATAGTAACACTCCAATATACCAAGGAACAAAAGACCGACGTCAACTTTGCAAGAAAATATTCCGAAGGCTATAAATGATAAAAAAATTGACTAGATAACCTACCAAAAAAGGACGTGCGGAACGATCAATAAAGAGACGATAAAATGACTAAGTCTCAAAGACGTTGGAGCGAACCCACGATTTAGTGAAGAAATTCTCAAAGATTCGAATAAATGAATAAATGCAGACCAAACTTACCTAGACAACAATTTAACAAGCAAAATCTACGCTACCCCTTTAAAACAAAAGTAGATTCTACACTAAGAAAAGAAAAGAAGTGTCGAGCTAATTACCTAACAGAGACATAATTTAAACTTTGCCAAATATTTAAGGGCACCAAATTCAACACTAACAAGACTATCAGAAAAGACAACAAAAGGTAAGAGGTGATGAACTCACAGACTAAACTCTCGTACTCGCCATCGATCTTGCAAAGTTATTATCCAAGCCAGTAATACCCTTAGCGAGCCGGTAACGTCTTCTGTAAGCTACTAAAACCAGTTTAAATATTTAAATTATTTTCTAAGGACGAAGCTAATGCCAAATGGCCAAAATCAAGACAATGAATGACAAGCGGAACCCGCTTTATCATTATTGAACACGTCTGATAATCACTTTGGATGAGCCACAATTTTGACTAAAGAGTCAAACTTCAATCAACTACAAAAATTAATGATATATTGATACTCCAAAATTTTACGTAATAAGTCAAGTTTGCTTCCATAACTACTTAACACGCTTACTTGATCGATAAAGTGACGGATGGAACTTGTTGAAGATTATCAAGCCGGACCGGATATCGCGACAAATGACTTAACACTGAGTCCGTAGAATCACCTTTGAACCCAAATAAGAAGGACTCGCCGCACCCGCCAAGTCACGACGAACCCAAGCACGATAGACTCGTTGACACCATCGAAGATACGCTGATCCCGCCAAAGATATGCCAAGCAAAAATTCGATGAGCCCGTGAGATGCTTAAGCACTCCCAAAATTGTAGAGCCGCCAATGATATGAGGAAGTAAATCAAGAGATAAGACCCAATAATCAAAAGACAACTATGAAGATTCAACAAGTTAAAAGAGAAGAAGGAGAAAATTAACGTAAGGAAATCCAAAACTAGAGTCAAAATAAATTCTTGAGAAGGACATGCATAATAATTCAAATTTGTTGGAGGTGGACCTTGCTCCTACAGTCCATCACCATAATTAAGTTCTATTCGTTTGAAAAAGCCCATTTTGGATCCAAAAGAACGAATCCCTAAAATCTCAGGGAATATTCTAGAAGCCTCCAGAATATCGCCTGAAAATTGAAGATACAATCTAAATCTTATCAAGAAGGGAGAGAAGTCTTGAATTATAAATAAAGGATCATTTTGCGAGAAGGGAAATCTTTGACAATCAAGAAACCATGAGCTACAAAAGAGGAGAGACCAAGCGACACAGATTTCCAGCCTAGATGATTAGAAGGGTATTTCTTAATAATCTCTGCTGTATTCATCTTACAAACATATTCAATAAACAAAAGATTCGATCCGCTAAATTAACAAAAGACAATTAAAAGGGTTTTTCTTAATAATATATATTGTATTCATTTTACAAACATATTCAATAAACGAAATATTTAATTCACTAAATCTAACTCTGGTTAGAACAATAATTTTTTTTTGTTTTTTTTTCTCAGTGTCATATACTTTCTTTGCCCCAAAATATAAGATTTTCTATCCAAATTCACTTCATTTAGACACTTTAATAATTTGTTTTAAAAATTATTTAGTAATTTAGTTTATTAAAATTTAACTAATCATAATAGAGACTATATAATTTTAACAGTCAAAATACATTAGATACATTAAATTTTGTATTGAAATTCTCAAAACATCTTATAAAATAAAATAAATAAAATATCATATATTTTATGATAAAATGAGTATTAAATATCAAAAATATGAGTTCATTCATGACTCGATTATATAAATTTCAAAACTTAGAAAGAAAATGACAAGCTAATGAAAGACCTAACAAACATAATTATAGCCAGCATAGCAAATTTGTGTTAAGAGAAAAGATTATTAGTTCAGACCAATTAAACTCACAGCCCCCCGCATCCTAAAAAGACTATATAAATTGTAGTGTACACTCTCTAGCGGGAAAGAAACGCTCGAGTCTTCACCAATAAATCTTGCTCGCCGATTGATGTGCGCCTCATTGATATGTGTGAATTTCAACCAGTTTGAGGCTATCATTTGTTATCATTTGCATAATTTCATCACTTATATATAATATTTAGAGTCAATTTGTGTCCATATTTGCATAATTATTGTTTCTGCATTAGCATTGCATACATCTTTATATTTGACGTTGCTATAAGGTACATCTGGACGCTTTGTAAACCATTTTAGATTATAATTGGAAAGACTTAGCAAAATTGGAACAGAGGATACATTATGGAGCTAAATAGAGACAATGATGCAAAGCACATACTCGACTCGACCTCACAGCTCGAGCACAATGGTCGAGTTGATCTTCAGATGCCTATTTCAACCTATTCAACATGCAAACTCGGCCACCAAAGTCGAGTTGATCTTTAGATGTCCAATTTAACCGATTCAACATGCCAGCTCAGCCACCAAGGTCGAGTTGAATACTAGATTGCTCAATTTCTTCAACTTGAGGTCCCAATTCAACATCCATGGTCAAGTTGAGTGGAAGCGCAACCAAACTACCAGCTCGACCTATGACTTGAACAAAATGGTTGAATTGGGTACCAAAAGAGCTAATTTTCCGCACAAAGACCCAACTCCACCTCGTGGTTCGACCTCCATGGTCGAGTTAAACTTCTGGAAGCAGATTTTCCCCAATTCAACCAACCAACTCGATGTGGAAGGTCGAGTTGGACACCTTTAGACTAGTTTGTTGACTTTTTTATTTGAATTTTTTTAGGTTCATGTAACGAGGAGTATAAATACCCCTCTTATGCCTATGAACCACTTATCTACGTTTTTATGCATCTTTGTTCTAGGAGAAGAAAAACCATTAGGCTCTCCATTTATTTGTGATGAGATCTTTGATTAATATTTAATATTTTGCTTTGATTTTTAGCTATTTCTTCTCATCTGTCTCTGGATTGGTTTGTTGTGTTCTTCATTAAATCTGAGTAAATCTCTAAGGGTTCTTGAGGAAATGAGTTATATTAGTGTGGATCTTAGGTTTTCTAGGTTTCTTATGGTTAAATTAGCTTATATTGCTTTTGTTTTGGTGTTCTTAATGCTTATTTCTTCTTAACCATTTAAAATATGAGTTTAGGTATTTCCAAGGTGTTTGATAAAACGCTTGACTGAACCATTTTCAGAGATATGCATTCCTAACTCAAATGATTGATTGTTTAGGGTGCTTATTGACTATAAGAATTTGTTTCTCAATGTCTACTAAGTTATTAGTCGCCTATGATGATAAGGTCTAATTGTAGTTTAGTTGAGAACTTGTTATCTAGAGATCGTATATTTATGAGTTTTTAAGTAGTTGAGTAGATTTAAGTGAACCACTAATCCATTATTCCCATTTCTTAAGGGTCCTCTTCCTTTTGATTGCACTTGCTCTATTTTATTTTTAATTGCTTTGTTTTCTTATTACTTTCTTATATTGAGTTCTATTTTATTTTATCCTATGTTATTTCTTTCAGTTTTTTTTGCTTGTTACTTTGATTACTTAGATTGATAGATTCTATTTCCACTACTTGGCTTGATTTAGATAGTTCTGATCATATCCTGATTGCTAGTGGTTGCACCTGACTTGATTGATGCCTTTTGTACTATATCGACATCTTAGTACATTAGGAATTGCTTTAAGTGAGTAAAACCCTTGTATCAAGTTGGCATCATTGCCATTTGGGTGTTTAGACTGCTACATTTAGGATTTCAGATCTTCTGAGATCAAGTTCATTTTTTGTTCCAAAATTATCACATATATGTTGGTTCTGCCTTTGATTTTCTATTTCAGGTGATTTCACAATGCAACCATCCAAATCGACATTACAGCTCAAGTGCAAGGTCGAGTCGATTCTTCTCTTTATATACATATACATTCTAAAGGTAGCCATAATCTCCTCCGTTTTATTCATTATATTAATTGTCTTGTGGTTTAGTTAAGAGAGCAGAGAAGTCGCCTTCATAGTGAGCAAGACAATTTAATGGGAATGGACAACCTAGTGGGATCAAATACAGATGCCCCTCTTGTACATGGACTTCCCCAGCGGATGCCAAGAATAATTGGAGCAGGTAATGCCCCTAGCACTCACACTCAGAGGCATGGGATTGTGCCACCTTCTATTCAAAATAACAACTTTGAGATCAAGAGTGATCTTATCACTATGGTCCAAAACCACAAATTCCATGGACTACCTATAGAAGACCCTCTTGACCACCTCGACGAATTTGAAAGGATTTGCAGCCTTAGTAAGATAAATGGGGTTTGTTAAGATGCATTTAAGCTGAGTTTGTTCCCATTTTCCCTTGGTGATAAGGCACATCAATAGGAGAAACATATTTCTCAAGATTAATTCACTTCATAGGATGACTAGAAGAACACTTTTCTTACTAAGTTTTTCTCAAAATATAGGACTACAAAGATCCACAATGAGATTTATGGGTTTGTGCAAAAGAATTTTGAGTCTTTCTTCGAAGTTTGGGAACAGTTCAAAGTCTAGGAATCTCAATGTCCTCATCATGGTTTTAGTGTTGAATCTCTACTTAGCACTCTTTACATAAGTGTTCTATCTAATATCCGCATGGTATTGGACACAAATAGCAATGGCAATTTCCTTAACATAAATGTGGATGATGGCCAAGAATTAGTGTATTATCTTGCATAAGCAGATGGCCAATATGGTGAGGACCATGATAGGAATTTAAGGGGTACAACAGATTCAGAACCAGTGAGTAGAAAGGAAATCAAGGCATTTAGTTAGGAATTGGACAAGCTGCTCTTGGTACATCAGAAATTGGTTCACTTCGTGAGTGAGGACTAACAAGTTCAAGATGAGTAGAGTGACAAGATTGAAGATGTGAGCTGTATCCAAAACCAAGGCGAATACAACTACAAGCATAATGAAAACTTATCTTACCACAATACTAATATCGCCAACGCGCAAGATCGGGTCTACCCTCTGTATCCTCAACAAGTGCAAAACAAACTTCTTGTTCCCAAGTACATGCAACTACCACAATTTCCTACAAGACCAGCTCTAGATGTAATGAGTATGCTTCAACAACTTCTTCAGGGGCAGAAATCTAGTGCCAAGAAGTTGACAAAAGTGCAAGTCGACCTCCACTG
The DNA here is from genome assembly GCA_023374145.1 of Lepidium sativum. Taxonomy (NCBI): domain Eukaryota; kingdom Viridiplantae; phylum Streptophyta; class Magnoliopsida; order Brassicales; family Brassicaceae; genus Lepidium; species Lepidium sativum. Next base: position 20,682 of record JAKUCM010006440.1, read on the forward strand.
CAAGTCTGAAACTTTAAACGCAAGGCTGAAGTATCTAGAGAGTGAACATGCATCTTCTTCTGTGAAGACTACTTGGTAACTATTGTGAAAAGCTATTCACAACCCCAAAGAATACACTACCTAATATATTACATTGAGGGGTGGAAAAGAGCTCTCTCCATGTGCAAGCAATGATAAAGTCACTGAGGACTGTGTTGTTCATGGTGGGGAAAATGGTTAGAACAAAAATCAGCCTCAAATCTGCACTTCCTAAAGTCCACTCAACCACCACACTCGATCTGATGGTAGTCGAGTCAAGCCTTCTTATGCCCAAAAGTCTGTGTTACCAAAGGAAAAGAGTAGGTCTTCAGCCCCACCTCCATACAAGCCTCAATTGCCTTTTCCTGGAAGATTTATATAGGAACTCACTAAGAAGTATAAGGCTCTCTTTGGTAAGCAAATGAAGGAGATTGAGCTTAAGATTCCTATATTGGATGTATTTACACTTATACTACTTTACCATGCTCATTAGGTCATTTTGACGTTTAGAAATTGTCTTTGTGATCTAGGAGCTTTAATTAACCTAATGTCACATCATTATTGTTTAGAAATTATCTTTGACAAGTCATAAGAAGGTAGTGTGAAGGTAGTGTGAGCACGCGATGAGAAGGAAACAAAGGATTTTCACTGATGAATGCACAAGTCGACCTCACACATCAAGCTAATACATCGAGTTGAGCACAATGTGCTTATTTCCTACCAAAACACATCCAACTCGGCCACTTACACCAATTATGACAATCGAGTTGAGCTATCTTTGAATCTTGAGAACCCTACTCGATCTTAGAAGTTGAGTTGAATGGTGAAGTTGAGCAAGTCGTGAAGCAATGAAGCCTTCTACCACCGGTTACACTAAAGAGAGTGTAGATGCGTCCATTACTTTCTTGTTTGGTCTCCAATACGTTACCAACTTCATCCCTTCAGTGTAGATACCATTGCATCATTCATTTTGTTTTGTTGGTCTAGGATCTTCCTTTGGATTTTATTACACAAGAGATTGTGTAGTTTAAGTTTGAGAAAAATGTTCTAGAGGTATCTAACCATATTTTCTTTGATCTTAATTTCAATTTTTCACACTTGAATCTTCATGCATTACATAACAGTTAAAGCATAGAAAACCCATAAAAGCTGAAGAAATTTTTAAAAACCATTCCACGAAAACATATTGTCATGTAGTTGCATTCACTTAAGATTGAGTCTTGTTGCATTAATTTAGTATTGATGCATTTACCCTTTTTTTTTGGAAATTATCTTTTTAAGGATAAACACTCTTGTTTGGATGATGACTAGTAACCATTGTGAACTCTTGGACTTGTGGTTTTTCCCTTTTGAAAGCTTATGGGTAGATCGTTTACATAGAAAACCAATGCTTGAGTTGTGTCTCGAATGAGCCTGATTTGATTCCTTATAATTGTATTTAAACTCCTAAATTAGGGCCTTGAGATGCATTAAATGTGTTCCTCCCTTGACTTTAATTTGACAGGATTATAAAATGATTTTTACAATTGACCTCATTCAATGACACCTTAAGGAACCTGGAATGTGCATAATCCCACACATTTTATGTTTTATTTGGAAAGTAGAGAAAAAGACACAAAACATTCGTCTTAGTATTTGTAGGTCCTTTAAAAGGAAATGAGTCAAACCTCTGATCAGTTGTGGATCCCAATAATTTGGGTATGAGCAAACATTAATTAAAACAAGGAATCATTAAGTGCTTAAGTGAAAAAGTTATGATAAGCTCAAGGAAGTTGAATCACTTGATCTTTGGTGGATAACCCATTTTGAGGCCCTCACCACTATAAATAAGGAATCAGATTTGTGATCTTAGAGATCAAATTAGGTATTAGGGATATTAAGATTGGATGTTAAGTCCGAATGCAAGTGTATTGTGTTCCTTCCAATAGAATAAAGGTTTATATGTGTTACAGTTTGATGAGTTGCTTGTTTAAAGTGAGATATTCCTAGTGTCTTCAAGCTCTTCTCCTTTTTGGTTCTGTTCGTTTGCTTGTGGGCAAGCAAATACTAAATTTAGGAGGGTATATTTGTTATCATTTCTGCATAATTCCATCACTTGTGCATAGCATTTAGAGTCATTTTTGTCCGTATTTGCATAATTAGTGTTTCTGCATTACCATTGTGATACATTCGTATTTTGATCACTTTGACATCATATTTTAAGTACATTTGCATCCTCATTCATAGCAGTTTATGCAATTTAGAGTCCTTTAGGAGTATTGTTGCATATATCATGCGTTTGGAGACACGTAGGTGCAAAAGAGCTGGATTTGGAGCATTTTGAGGTAGAATTGGCTTAAAGACTGCAAGTATGAGCCTAAGGTGTACTGCATGAAGTGAAGACCTTGAAAGTTGAAGGTTGCACATGCCTGACCCTCCCAGCTTGCCTGTACCCCTGAGGATGGGCCAAATTTCTGAAGCTCAGAATTTGGTTTGCACCCTCCTAACTCGCATGTACCCGTGAGGATGTGCCAAAACTTCTGCAAACTAATTAAGCCCTCAAAACCTAGACTCACCCCTTGAACTCGCCTGACATGGCGAATGAAGACCTCTGAAGCAGCACCACATCTTTATTATTTTAACCCATCCTTGTCAGATGCTCACTCGATTAGGGCTTTTTATGTTTTGGGGTTCTATAAATACCTTTTATGCAAAAAACGCAAAAACAACTTTTACCCTAGCTTTGAACAATCTTTTATTTCGGCAAAGTATTTTATTTCTTTTTCTCCTTGCCTCCGTTTTTACTATTTTCTTAGATTTGGTTTGATATGCTAAGAATCTGAAGGAGTTAAGCCTATTTTCCTCTTCAGTTTCCCAAGCTCTTTCTATCCATGTCTCTTACTGCAATTTCAAGGTTTATATTTGTTGCCACGAGTGAGTAGATCCCTAAAAGGTCTCATGAGGAAGAGGGTAGATCTAGGTTCAATTATGGGTTTTTAGCTTGTTTAGGCGTTTGATGTATAAATCTAGATATCTGTTTGATCTTAGTGCTGGTTTTATCTTGATCACATGAGACTTGATCCGCCTGAACCCCAGATCTGAGAAGTTTTAGGGTTCTAAGCCTAGGTGCAGCTAGGGCTAACATTCATATCCCAAGCGATTGATCGTTTAGGTTGTTACTTTGTTGATTTGAGAACTTGTTCATACTGCCAACCTACTAAGAAATCTCCAAAGAGATTTGGGTTAGATCTCAGTAGGTTAAGATTCCATGTTCATGAGAATGACTTGTTTACCATGTTTCTGTGTTTCTCCGCCGTAGATCTTGTTTAATAGGTTGCTAGACAAGCTTAGGAATCCTTAGTCGGACCAAAAGCATTGACCTTTCTTCTTCATGACCCTGTTTTAATCTTCTGATTTTCATAGTTCATACCCTATTTTAATTGCTTGCTCTGTTTTTCTATTTACTCTGTTTCTGCCATTGTTGCTTACTATGTTCAACGTCACCCTGAATTATGTTGCACTTGAATATATTGGTTTAACATATCTCTTGTGCTAGCACCACACTTTGGTTTGATACCTATTGTACTGCAATAGAATTGATTAACTAGGGGTGAAAATCCTGTTATCAAATTGGCGCTATTGCCAAATAAGTGGTTTATGCTACATACTGGATCAAAGAACACTCTAGGATCAACTTTTACTTGTTTTTGCTATTTACGATGTTTCTGTTGTGTTTCAGGTACACACGTCTTCAGTCCAACTCGCATGCCTGACCAACGATTTCACCTTGTGTGTTGATGCAAACGAGATCCAAAGGTCCTTCTGAACCACCCGGATCTCTCAGTTCAATCAACCTACTCGCCAGAGAACTCATAGCTCACCAAATCAGCCCTGCGAATCTGCCTGCTGAGGCTGTAGACATGGCTGACTCTATGACACCTGAAGACACTACATATGGCTAATAAACACCACGCCCACCCCATATGCTGCAGAGTTCAACAAGAGTTTTGCTGAGGTTCAACAGAGGCTGGATACAGCACATAATGATCTTTACTGCAAGTTTGAAACTTTGAATGCTAGATTGAAGTATGTGGAGAGCCATCAAGCTTCTTCTTCTTCTTCTTCTTCTTCTTCTTCTTCTTCTTCTTCTTCTTCTTCTTCTTCTTCTTCTGTGAAGACTACTGGCCATCTACCTAGTAAAGCTATCCAAAATTCTAAGGAATACACAGCTCAATCACTCACTCTCAAAAGTGGCAGACAACTACCTTCGCAGGACAGTACACCGACTTGCACTGAGAACAGTGTGCTTCAAGAGGGGGAGGAGAAACAAACTGAAAAAACACCCCTTGCAGCTGAGCTCGACACTCCAACTCGCCACACCTCCAGGCGAGTTCAGCACACTGATGCTGAATTTCCTGTAGTCGCACCTGTAAGTGACACTATGCTTGCAGATAAGTCTAAAGCCCTTTTCCCAACCCGTTTGAAGAAGGTTCAGACAGCCAAGCTTAGAGAGCTCTTCGACAGTCAGATGAGAGGAGTTGATTTGAAAATGCCGTTGTTGGATGCATTCGCTCTCATTCCCCAATATCACAAAATTTCTAAAAGACGTTATAAAGGGGAAATCTAAAGGCGTTGAAGGAATGCTGCTTGAGTCTCACTAATGCAATGTTATAGCTGAGGCAAAAATTGTGCTTGAAAAGTTAGAAAACTCAGGGACATTCACACTCCCATGCTCCCTAGGCCACATGACCTTCATAAACGGACTATGCGACTTGGGAGCTTCAATCAGTTTAATGTCTTTGAGTGTGGCTAAGAGCCTAGGCCTAAATGACTATAAGGCCTGTAAACTCTCTCTGATACTTGCTGACCTTACCAGGTGCTCTCCTCACGGCATTCTGGAAAATTTGCTAATCAAGATTGGTGACGTAGAGATTCCAACGGACTTCATAGTGATACAAATGGATGAGGAACCACAAGACCCTATGTTATTGGGTAGACCATTTTTGGCATCCGTTGGGGCTGTGATAGATTTTAAACGCATGACCATTGAGCTGAACCTAGGGGATGATGAAAAAATGGAATTCGACCTGAATTACAGAGATTTGATTAAGCCCACAATTGAGGGTCAGTGGTTCACAATTAGTGAAGAGGTTGGCATGGTAGGGGAACACGATCACAAGGGAACTATGGTTTCCCTTGAAACACCACCCTGAAGAAGAAAGGGTGAAGAGTCAAGCTTAGAGACTTAAAATAAGCTCACTTGGGAAGAAGTCCCATGAATATCCTTGTACATATCCTTTGCTATATTTTTATTATTTACCTATGCTATCTTTTGCTATCTTGGGGTTGGTCATCTGTTCTTTAGGTCATCCCATAAGAAGGACCAGTTTGGTAACAGGGTAGCTGCACTCGCTGGTCCAGCTCATCAGCGTGATGGGCGTGCTAGGCCTAACTCGCCGGAAGGGAGGCGAGCTACCCCAGATACACCATACTCTCCATCTCCACTGTAAAATCCGATGCATTTCATCTATGTTTGCATCTGTTTAGCTTTATTCTCCTTAGCATATATTGTTGTTCCAGTCTGAACTCACTTTTCACTCTTTTACACACATAGTCTGTGAGATTTAAGTTTTTTTTTGGGGGGGGGGGGGGGGGGGGTTCAGAATCCGTTTGATGATTGTTTATGTTTTCTTATTTTCCCTTTAACATGCATTCATGTAAGTCTTTAAGAATCCAAAAAGATTTTTCATTTTTTTCACCTGTATGGCATAAAAAATCAAAAACAGAGTGTTCATCCATTTCAGGTAGGATTGAGTCTAGCTGCATTCTGGGAATCATCTTGTTTAAGATAGACAATCTTGCTAGGTTGAATGGTTAGGAACCATAGCGAACTCTTAGACTTGCGGTTTTTCCCTTTCGAACGTTTGACGCTTTTTTGCTCTATTCCTTCTAAATGAACCATATTTGTCAATCTAAGGCCTATGTATACGTTGGACACTTTCTTTCCCTCGTTTAGCTTGACCTATGGTTTGTGGGAAATCTCTCTCTTAGCTAAAAAAACTGAATTAAAGGCTGAATTGTTAAAATGTCACGAAGCCACAAATAAACCAGGGGTGTGCGCAAAACCATACGCCTTTGCGTCTCTTTGGCAGGATGAAGAAACCAGGATTGTGCGTAAACCTGTACCTTCTCGTGTTTGTGAGAAATCCACTTTCCTATACAATAATTCGGTATGGTGAAGCAGTTGGGACTGTGTGTAAACCCGTACTTTCTCAAGCCTGTGTAATATGTCCCTTTGTCTCTCATGTAGTTGGTGAAGCCGCTAGGAGGAGGTGTAAACCCATCACCTTTCACGCTTATGTATACCAACTGATATTGAGTTGTTAAGCCCAAATTGAATAAGTGCAGATAGTTGAAATAAAAATTAGAGATATAGCCACCATAGTTTAAAGATAAGGTCTAGCTAGGCTTAGGGAAGTCCAATGATAAATTATCTTATTTATAGTCCCTTTTGAGACCCGCATACTGTAGAAATAAGGGGTCAGGTGCCAAACGTTAATGCAATAAGATTGTGATTTTTCCAAAGGGATAAGGGCTAAGTTGTGGATATATGTGAACACCTTGGTGAGTTGTTTCTTAAAGGCTATATAGATTCCTTGTGTCTATACCTTTCTTCCTTCTTACTTCATTGCATTTGCTTGAGGCCAAGCAAGAACTAAGTTTGGGGGAGTTGATATGTTCGTATTTTGATCACTTTGACAACATATTTTAAGTAGATTTGCATCCTTTTTCATACAATTTTATGCACTTTAGAGTCCCTTTGGAGCATTTTCGCATATATCATGTATTTGGAGACACATAGGTGCAAAAAATCTAGATTTGGAGCATTTTGAGGTAAAATTAGCTTAAAGGCTGCAAGTATGAGCGTAAGGCGTAGTGCCTGAACTATGGACCTTGAAAGATGAAGGTTGCACAGGCCGGACCCTCCCAGCTCGCCTGTACCCCTGAGGATGGGCCAAATTTCTGAAGCTCAGAATTTGGTTTGCACCCTCGTAGCTCGCCTGTACCCCTAAAGATGGGCAAAAATTTCTGCAAACTGATTAAGCCCTGAAAACCTGGACTCACCCCCAGAACTCGCCTGGCATGGCGAGTGAAGACCCCTGAAGCAGTACCAAACATATTCTTTATTCTAACCCGTCTTTGACAGATGTTGACTCAGATTAGGGCTTTTTATGTTTTGGGGTTCTATAAATACCCCTTATGCGAAAAACGCAAAAACAACTTTTACCCTAACTATTGAACAATCTTTTAATTCAGCAAAGTATTTTATTTCTTTTTGTCCTTGCCTCCGTTTTTACTACTTTCTTAGATCTGGTTTGATGTGCTAAGAATCTGAAGGAGTTAAGCCTATTTTCCTCTTCAGTTTTCTAAGCTTTTTCTATCCCTGTTACTTACTGCAATTTTTGGGTTTATGTCCGTTGCTATGAGTGAGTAGATCCCTAAGGGTCTCATGAGGAAGAGGGTAGATCAAGGTTCAATTCTGGGGTTTTAGCTTGTTTAGGCGTTTGATGTATATATCTAGCTATCTGTTTGATCTTAGTGCTGGTTTCATCCTGATCACATGAGACTTCATCCGCTTGAACCCGAGATCTAAGAAGTTTTAGGGTTCTAAGCCTAGGTGCAGTTAGGGCTAACATTCCTATCCCAAGAGATTGGTCGTTTAGGTTGTTAGTTGGTTGATTTGAGAATTTGTTCATACTGCCAACCTACTGAGAACTCCCCAAAGAGATTCAGGTTAGATCTCAGTAGGTTGAGATTTCATATTCATGAGAATGACTTGTTTACTTTATTTCTGTGTTTCTCCACCGTAGATCTCGCTTAATAGGTTGCTAGACAAGCTTAGGAATCCTTAGTCGGACCGAAATCACTGACCTTTCTTCCTCATGACACTGTTTTAATCTTCTGATTTTCGTAGTTGATACCCTGTTTTAGCTGCTTGCTCTGTTTTTCTATTTACTTTGTTTCTGCCATTGTTGCTTACTATGTTCAACTTCACCTTGAATTTTGTTGCACTTGAACTAGATTGGTTTAAAAATATTCTTTGTGGTAGCACCACACATTGGTTCTTATTGTACTGCAATATATTTGATTAACTAGTGGTGAAAATCCTGTTATCACATTGCATACATATGTGTATTTAGAGTTGTTGCTATTAGGTATATTTGGACACTTTGGAGACCATTTTATACTAGGAGTGGAAGGACTTAGCAAAATTCGCCAAGAGTATAAATTCTAGAGCTAAATAGATATAATGATGCAAAACACATATTCAACTCTAAATCACAGCTCGAGCATAATGGTCGAGTTAATCTTCAGATGTCTAGTTCATTCGACTCAACATGCCAGCTCGGCCACCAAGGTCGAGTTGATCTTCAGATGTGATGTCTAGTTCAACTAACTCAACATGCCAGTTCAGCCACCAAGGTCGAGTTGAATATAAGATTTGCTCACTTTCTTCAACTTGAGGTCCCAACTCAACATTCATGGTCGAGTTTAGTGGAAACGCAATCAAACTACCAGCTCGACCTATAACTCGACCAACATGGTTGAGTTGGGTATCATAAGAGTCATTTTCCACACCAAGACCCAACTTAACCTCGTGGCTCGACCTCCATGGCCGAGTTGAACTTCTGGAAGCAGATTTTCCTCAACTCGACATCCTAACTCGATGTACTAGGTCGAGTTGGACACCTTCAGACCATTTGTTGACTTTTTTATTTGATTTTTAGGGTTATGTAAAGGGGAGTACACCTCTTATGACTGAGAACCCCTTATCTATGTTTTTTTTGCCTTTTTGTTCTTGGAGAAAAAAAACAACAAAACCCTCTATTTCCTTGTAATGAGATCTTTGATTAGTGTTTAGTATTTGACTTTGATTTTTTAGCTATTTCTTCTCATCTATCTCAGATTTTCTCTAGTTATATTGTTTATTTTATTTTCTGGGTATGTAGTGTTGTTTATAAAATCTTAGTAAATCTCTTAGGGTTTTAGAGGAAATGTATTAAATCAATGTGGATATTAGGTTTTTCCTTGGTTGCTTAAGTTGTATTAGGCTTCTGTTTTGATTTTCTTAATGCTTATTTTATCTTTCGGTCATTTGAAATCTGAGTTAGGTATTTTCACACCTAGAAGATGTTTGATGAAATGCTTGACTGAACCATTTTTAGAGATTTGCATTCTAGCTCAAAGGATTGATTATTTAGAGTGCTTATTGACTATGATGAGTTGTTTCTGAATGCTTGCTAGGATATTAGTCGCCTATGATGATATGGTATGATTGTAGTTTAGTTGGGATTGTTTGCCATGAAAATAGATTCAATTACT
>JAKUCM010006441.1:0-13769 GCA_023374145.1 Lepidium sativum
GAGAGAGAGAGAGACTCACTAAACCGAATCTGGCTTAGATTAGGATAAGTAGATTACATCTTAATTGCTAGTTACTCTCCCAGTGGATTGACACCATACTGTAATGCAATTGATTAGATAGACAGTTTGGTATTTGAGAAAACACCGTGAAAACGTCTTTATCAAATTGGCGTCGTTGCCAACTGGGAAATAGTTAGCTACAATTAGGAAAATCACTTTCCTGAGACTAAGTTTTACTATACTATTATTCTAATCTCGTTTCTGGTTTCTGTTTGCTTTTAGGTACACTCGATCAACAAGCTCGACCAACACAGCCCGAGCTCGTTGATATTTCTTCTGTTTCCTGAGAAATCGAGCAGACCCCAGAAACACTCGATCACTACACTCGAGCACCACCCGCTTGAGTGTTATCTCCGACAACACAAATCACTTGCATGAATACCAGATCTCGTGGTAGTGAAGACCTCATCCCATACTCTGACAGAATAGACTGTTTGCCTCGTGAATACTTGCGAGAACAACGGAACAGATTGAACGAAGAATACACGGATCACGTGAACATGGAAGAACAAGTACAAGCTACTGAACTAGGAACTCGTCCTAGGAGAGTTAGACACATTGGCGCCGGTGATGCTCCCAGTATCCACACTCAACGTCATGGAATTGTCCCACCAGCCATCGCCAACAATAACTTTGAAATTAAGAGTGGTATGATATCCATGGTTCAGAACAGTAAATTTCATTGTTTACCTTCTGAGGACCCACTAAATCATCTTGACGAATTTGAAAGACTAACCAGTCTGACAAAAATAAATGGGGTTAGTGAGGATGCTCTGAAATTGCGATTGTTTCCTTTCTCTCTTGGAGACAAAGCACATCTATGGGAAAAAACACTTGCCACAAGGGTCTATTACATCTTGGGATGCCTGCAAACAAGCGTTTCTAGGCAAATTCTTTTCCAACTCCAGAACTGCGAAACTTCGCAATTCCATCTCTGGTTTCAAGCAAAACCATTCCGAAACATTCTCTGAGGCTTGGGAACGATTCAAGATGTACCAATCACAATGTCCTCATCATGGATTCACTACTGAGTCTCTTCTCAGGACTCTCTACAGAGGCGTCATTCCAAGATACGTATGTTGCTAGACACAGCAAGCAATGGGAATTTTCTGAATAAGGATGTCGATGATGGATGGGAATTAGTGGAGAATTTAGCTCAAGCAGATGGCCAATACAGTGAAGACTATGATCGAACTCCTAGAGGCGCAACAGATTCAGATATGATTAGTAGAAAGGAGCTCAAAGCCATACAAGACAAATTGGACAAACTACTTTCAGCTCACCATAAGCAAGTACACCATGTCGGTGAATCAGAACGGGTTGAAGAAGACGATGATGAAGTCGAAGAGGTCAATTTCGTAAAGAACCAAAAACAACAACTACAGACAATTCAACAGCTACAAACCCAACCCTAACCTCTCCTACAGAAACACAAACGTAGCAAATCCAAACGACTAGGTGTACCCACCCAAACCGCACCCGCAACCACAACCCAAACCATTTATACCAAAACAACAGTACCAGCAAACACACCACCAACCACCTCCTGGTTACAACACGCAACCACCACAACAAACACCTGAAGTGATGGACATCTTGCAGCAGATAATAAAGGAACAGACAGCCAGCGCTTCCGAATTAATAAGGAAATTTGCGGAAGTACACGCTATGATCGATGCTTCACATAATGAACTCAACTGCAAGTTTGAGACTCTTAATGCCCGTCTCAAATATGTGGAGAATCAACAAGGATCTTCATCAACTATAAAACAAACTGGACAGCTACCTAGAAAAGCTGTTCAAAACCCTAAGGAGTATCACGCCAACGCCATTACACTCCGTAGTGGCCGTGAATTGGTAATTCGTGCTGAATCGACGGAGAACACTGAGGACAGTGCCCTTCATGAAGGGGAGGATGATTTGGTCGAAGAACAGACAGAAATCAGCACAGAAAAGCCAAAATCTATGACACTCGACCAACACACTCGAGCACCACCTGCTCGAGTGTCAGAAGCACAGGCCAAAAACACAACTGACATACAAAAAGACCCAAAACCGTTTGCTCCACCTCCTTTCAAACCACAGCTTCCTTTTCCACAGAGATTCAAAAAGGATGTAGCAGACAAGTACAAAGCTCTCTTTGAAAAGCAGATGAGGGACGTTGAAGTAAAAATACCAATTCTGGACGCATTTATGCTAATGCCCCCTTATCAAAAGTTTTTGAAGGATGCAGTCAAAGACAGAACACAAGAAGTCGAAGGGATGGTTGTGCTAACACATGAGGTCAGTGCTATTATACAAAGAAAAGTTGTGCCTAAGAAGCTTGATGATCTAGGAACGTTCACAATTCCATGCTCGCTTGGACCTCTCACATTCAGGAGTTGCTTGTGTGATTTAGGGGCATCGATCAGCCTAATGCCTTTAACAGTCGCCAAAAGATTGGGGTTCAACAAGTACAAGTCTTGTAAGATATCCTTGGTACTAGCTGACAGATCGGTTAGGATTCCACATGGAATTTTAGAAGATTTACCAGTTCGGGTTGGAGGAGTAGAAATCCCCACGGATTTCGTTGTTCTAGATATGGGAGAAGAACCAAAGGACCCCTTGCTGTTTGGTAGGCCCTTCTTAGCCACTGTAGGAACTGTGATCAATGTGCCAAAAGGAGAAATCAAACTCAACCTTGGGAAAGATTTCAAGATGACTTTCAGTATCAGCGACATAATGAGAAAACCGACCATTGAGGGTCAGCTGTTCGTTGTGCAAGAGATAGATGATCTTTCAAAGGAGCTGTTTGGGGAATTGATAAAGAAAGATCACCTCGGTACTGCTTTGATAAAAGAAGGTTGTGATGGATACATATACGAAGAAACTGAGGTCTACAAACGCTTGTTGGACTCTTGCAAATCACTGAAAAGTGAAAAACAGTTCGAAACCTTACACTCGACCTCAATACTCGAGCAAGCAGAGCTCGAGCATCCCGATTTAGCCTCTGGAAATCAACGCTCGACCACAACACTCGACCACACTAAGGTCGAGTATCAGATCGATGACAACTGGTCGGAGCTCAAATCACCGAAAGTGGAACTCAAACCACTCCCCTCCGGGCTCAGGTACGCATTTCTCGGATCTAACTCTACTTATCCAGTAATAGTAAATAATGCATTGAGTGATGATGAGTTAGACATGTTGCTTTCTTAATTAAGATGGTTTAGAAAAGCCTTTGGATATTCACTGTCTGACATTAGAGGGATCTCTCCCGACTTGTGCACACATAGAATTCACCTTGAAAATGAATCTTATTCTAGCAGGGAACCTCAAAGGTGATTGAATCCAAATTTAAAGGAGGTCGTTAAAAAGGAAATTTTAAAACTGTTAGATGCTGATATAATTTACCCTATTTCTAATAGTAAATGGGTATCTCCTGTGCATTGTGTGCCTAAAAAGGGAGGGGTCACTGTCATTAGAAATGAGAATGATGATTTGATTCCAACTAGAACTGGTACAGGACATAGGATGTGCATTGATTTTATGAAATTGAATTCTGCATCTAGAAAAGATCATTATCCTTTGCCATTCATCGACCAAATGCTAGAAAGGTTGGCTAATCATTCATATTACTGTTTCCTTGATGGATATAGTGGATTTTTCCAAATCCCTATACATCCAAATGATCAGGAAAAAACAACCTTTACTTGCCCCTATGGTACATTTGCATATAGGAGAATGCCATTTGGTCTTTGTAATGCACCCGCTACTTTTCAACGTTGCATGACTTCTATATTTTCGGATCTGATTGAGGAGACGGTCGAAGTGTTCATGGACGATTTTTCTGTCTATGGTTCTTCCTTCTTCTCTTGTTTGTCAAACTTGTGCAGGGTTTTATCCAGGTGCGTTGAGACGGATCTAGTGCTTAATTGGGAGAAATGCCACTTCATGGTGAGAGAAGGCATCGTTCTTGGTCATAAGATTTCAGAGAAGGGCATTGAAGTCGACAAAGCTAAGATAGAAGTGATGGTCCAGCTGCAGCCGCCCAAAACCGTCAAGGACATTAGGAGTTTCTTGGGACATGCAGGATTCTATTGGCGATTCATCAAAGATTTTTCAAAGACTGTTAGGCCTTTCACTCGTCTCCTTTGCAAGGAGGCGGATTTCATCTTTGACGAGGAATGCCTCAAGGCTTTTCTCGAACTTAAAATTGCCTTGATAACAGCACCAATAGTCCAAGCACTTGATTGGAATCTCCCTTTTGAGATAATGTGTGATGCTAGTGACTATGCTGTTGGGGCAGTTCTGGGACAGAAGATAGATAGGAAACTGAATATGATCTACTATGCTAGTAGAACATTAGACGAAGCCCAGGTGAAATACGCCACCACAGAGAAAGAATTGCTTGCAGTTGTGTTCGCCTTTGAGAAATTCAGGTCCTATCTGGTTGGATCAAAAGTTATTGTGCATACTGATCATGCAGCTCTAAGATACTTGATGAAAAAGAAGGATGCTAAGCCTAGACTGCTTAGGTGGATTTTGTTGCTGCAAGAATTCGACATGGAGATAGTCGATAAACCAGGGATTGAAAACGGTGTTGCTGATCACTTATCGAGGATACAGGTTAAAGAAATCCTTCCAATGAATGATTCTATGCCTGAAGAGCAACTATTGAGTTTTTCCACCGAACACTCGACCATGACACTCGAGCACCACCTGCTCGAGTGTCGGGCCCACAGACAAAGAGGACATTTTTCGTTCGGATCAAAGTTTGTGGGGCACTGCTTACCATGGTATGTCGACTTGGTAAACTATTTGGTCGGAGGAGAACTGCCTAAAACCCTGAGTTACCATCAAAGGAAGAAATTCTTCAGGGATGTAAGGCAGTATTTTTGGGATGAACGTTATCTCTACAAGCAAGGATCTGATGGACTGTTCAGAAGATGTGTATCAGAAGAGGAAGTCAATGGAATATTAGAACACTGTCATGGATCTACTTATGGAGGACACTTTGCTGCATTCAAAACAGCACAGAAAATCCTTCATTCCGGGTTATGGTGGCCATCAATTTTCAAAGACTGCCAAGAGTTCATATCCAGATGTGATTGCTGTCAAAGAATGGGTAGTATAAGCAAGAGGAATGAGATGCCGCAGAGTCCGATCTTGGAAATAGAAGTGTTTGATTGTTGGGGAATCGATTTCATGGGACCATTTAAGCCTCCTTCTTTAGGGAACAGCTACATTCTGGTTGTTGTGGACTATGTCTCTAAATGGGTAGAAGCTATTGCAGCTCCTACAAACGATGCGAAAGTGGTACTTAAGCTTTTCAAACACATTATATTTCCCAGATTTGGTGTACCAAGAGTTGTGATCAGCGATGGAGGATCCCACTTTGTCAACAAGGTTTTCGAGAATTTGCTTAGGAAACATGGGGTTAAACACAAAGTGGCAACTCCTTATCATCCTCAAACCAGCGGACAAGTTGAAGTCTCTAATAGACAGATCAAATCGATTTTGATGAAGATAGTTGGGCTGTCAAAACGTGATTGGGCCGCCAAATTAGATGATACTCTTTGGGCCTATAGGACTGCTTTCAAAACACCTATTGGCCGCACACCTTTTCAATTTCTTTATGGAAAATCCTGCCATTTGCCGGTAGAGCTAGAGTACAAATCAATTTGGGCAACCAAACTCTTAAATTTCGATATCAAGACAGCACAAGAAAAGAGGCAGATGGATCTACATGAGCTTGAAGAAATCAGACTTGAAGCATATGATAGCTCAAAAGCATACAAAGATCGCACAAAGGCAGCTCACGACAAAAAGATCCAGCGGAAAACAATCAAAGTTGGTGATCAAGTACTTCTCTTTAACTCGAGACTCAAGCTATTTCCCGAAAAATTGCGATCGAAGTGGTCTGGTCCGTTCAAAGTACTTCAAGTTTTACCCTATGGAGCAGTCACTTTAGCCAATGGCAATGGAGAAGGATTCACTGTGAATGGTCATAGAGTAAAGCCTTATTTGGCCAACAGCACAATTCCCGAGGGAACTTCGGTTCTGCTCGACGAACCGCCTCCTCTTCAATAAATAGGAGGAAGTCGAGCTTGAGACTATAAACAAGCGCAGTTGGGAGGCAATCCCAAAGGTATCCTCTGTATATACATTCAATTTTTTTTTCACATATCTTCTTTACATATATTTGCTATTTTACATTTTTACTTGCATCTATTTCGTCTTACATGCACTTGGAAGGTTTTTTGTACTCTTTTACAGGAAATTTGGGCCCATATAGGACAAGTGGGGTCGGAACCGACAAGATGGGACAACACTCAACCACGCCTGGTCGAGTGTCCCACTCGAGCATCAGCCATCATTTGGCAGACTGACACTCGACCAAACCTGCTCGAGTGTCAGGCTCGAGCGTCCCGCCTTCATGCCTATTCACATGCCTCCAAAGCCTATAACTGCCGAAAGATGAGAATGGGGAGACATTTACTCCGAAAAATGGGTTAAATCTTTCTTTAATGCAATATCTAGTGCGTTTAATTCAAAAGATTTGATTTAATCCAAGTTCAAATTTTGAATTTGAAAAGACTCCCCCTTTGTTTTTCCTCCTCTATAAAAGGAGGAGGGCCTCTCTCCTTTCATTCACACGAAATACACTCTCTCTCTAACATTTCTCTCTAGTTTTTCTCTCTTTTATAGAAGCAAATCGTCTCTCTTTCTGTTCATCCACTACACTCGATCACCTCAACTCGAGTGTCCAGTTCGAGCGTCAGAACACTTACTCTTTTTCCGATCAACTTTCACCATGACTGACGGCAAATCCAGCAAAGCTAACCTCCTCCGCCTTAGAGCCAAGAATAATGCTCGGTCAAGAAGCACTCCTGCCCAAGGAGAGTCTTCTAGGGCCGCAAACAAACCCGACAGAAAGGAGAAGAGAAGGTTGGAGGTGCAATCTGAAAATGAGTCGGAAGAAAGAAGAGAATACATGGATGAGGACGAGATGGACCCAAACCTTTTTGCTGAAACACTTCGTGAAGATGGGTATGGCGAAAGAGAGGCGGAAGAGGCAAAGGAGATAATCCTTGCCGGAAAAAGAGAAAAAGAGATGAAGGAAAGGCACAACTCGGCAAGAGTACTAAACGATCTGTGGAGGATGAATTTCTTAGGGACCCGCTATCCATGCAAGGAGGCGCTGACCGCAATGGGGATAACCAAAGATGTAGATCTCATGTTACAAAATTGTGGGCTGTCCACATTTGTGCAGTATCCACAGCGAGCATACAAGGAGGAGACTCTCCAGTTTTTGGTGACGGTTCAGATCGTTTTATACGATGCAGAAAACGAAAGTCTCCAAGAAAGGCAATGTGGCGGTTACATCTTCTTTGCAATTAGAGGAAGGGACTATCGAATGACTTTCAGAGCACTTAGGGACCTCTTCGAGTTCCCAAAAGCCGACTCCGAAAATTATGGACCAGATTTCGATAGAACAGAGTTGGATGATGTGTGGCGGTCGATTGCATCAACAAGGAGCAGATTCTCGTCCTCCCGATCTAAGGCATCACTGATCCGAAACCCGGCCTTGAGGTATTTTAGAACAATCCTTGCAAATACATTTTTCTCACGTTTTACTACTGGAACGATCAATCTAGGAGAAATGGAGATGCTGGTGACTGCTCTCAAAGACATTGTTGGTACAAAGAGCGACGGATCCCCGATTATCGGAGATCGAAACAGTGCTGGTTTAACCATCCAATTTGCTAACCAATTAGTCACATACCGCGATTGGGAAAGGGATAATAAAACTGGAGGACGTGATGGAAATATCACAATTGGCGGACTTGTCACATGCATTATGGAGAGATGTAATGTGCCAATCGATGAGACAGAATCGGCTGACCCTCGATTCATGAACATCGATCACTTAAGGAGGAGTCAATTCTTGGCTACGACGGAAGTTCGAGGTAAGCTCCTTTACTCTTTCCATCATTTACTTAGACCAAATGCTCTTCTACTCTTACCAAACAGGGAGTACACATCGATAAGGATGGGGCAAAACACGGATTTTAATCCGCCTTTAGAAGCCTTGTACGATCCCAATGGCCCTCAGCAGAGTTCATCTCCAACAAACAGCAATGAAGTGGATCCTGAGGCATATTGTTTTGAAGAATACACGATGCCACCACGTCAAGGAGAACCAATTCGAGAAGCACACAAGCACATAAGCTTGTTGCAGAAGATGAACAAATGGTTGATGAAAAAGGTGCAGAAGCTGACTGCAAGCGACGAAGCTAGAAGGCAGGAAAACGATGATCTAAGTAGGAGAGTGGCGACTCTAGAAAGAAACAGCGGACCACCACCACCACCAACTATTCGCCCAAGAAGAGCCTCCGTATCCACGGATCGTGAAAGACAGCACCAACCCGCACCAGCTAGACACTCCTCTGCAAACCTCGCAGCCTTCTCATATAGAAGACCATTTGATGCAGGTGGGGCAAGCTCGAGCCAGCCGCTCGAGCACCAATCGATCGAGCAATCCGAACACTCGACCGAAACGCTCGAGCAAGCTGAGCTTGAGCGTCAGAGGCACAATGACCACTACATGGAACTTATGCGGAATGTGGCAGCCGACTACTGGAACCATTAGAGAGGTACGAAAACCCCTTCCTTTCATTGTAAATACCATTGCATATTTTTCACTTGACTTGCTTTTGCATATTTTTCACTTGACTTGCTGGTCTAGGATCCTCTTTCGGACTTTTATACACACAAGGGACTGTGTGATTTAAGTTTGGGGGAGAGTTCTAGAGGATATTTGACTTTGTTTTCTATGATTCTTAATTTTTATTCTTTGCATTTGATCATTTGCATTACATCTAAGGCATAGAAAAACCAAAAATATTTTCTTTAGCATATTTTTAGATTGGATTACATCTAAGGCATAGAAAACCCATAAAAATTTGAAAAAAAAATCGAAAAATCATAAGTAAAAACAGAGTGTTCATGTAGCTGCATTGCATTCATATAGGATTGAGTCTAGAGTTTCGGGAATCATTATGCTAGATAGGTAGACTTGCTAGGTTGATCGGCTAGTAACCATAGTGAACTCTTAGACTTGCGTTTTTTCCCTCTTGAACACTGATTGGTAGATCATTGACCTTTGAAACCGATACTTAGGTTGTGTCTCGAAAAGAACCTGATTTGTTGCCTCATAATCGAATTCTATTTTTTCCAAATTAGGGGCTTGAGATACATTGCATAAGATCCTTCCTTAGGTTCAGCTAGCTAAGTAAAAAGAAAAGCATAAGGTGAATATAGAATCATCCTTCTCAAACTCGGCTTAAAATATATGGTCTAAGATGAACGGGGATTGTGCGTAAACCCGTACCTTCTTGTGTTCATCAATAAAATCATTTCGATATCGCCTAAAATGAACCGGGACTGTGCGTAAACCCGTACTTTTTCGCGTCTCATTGATAAAGCTAATACATCGATGCCTAAGGTGAACCGGGACTGTGCGTAAACCCGTATTTTTTCGTGCTTCATTGATAAAGCTAAAGCCAATAAAAACAAGTAGGAGTTGAGAAGTGATCGAAAATGCTTAAACCATAGTGACTAGCTGAATTTGAGGAAGTTGAATCCCAAGGTCTTTGATCAATAGCCCCTCTTGCGGACTGCACCTAAAAGAAATAGGTTTCGAATCTGAGTTTCTTAAGAGTCCAACTAAGTGTTAGGGAATATTCGGTTTTTATGCTAAGCCTTGATGAAAGTAAATTGTGGTTCTTGCAAAAGAATGAGGTTTCACTTGTGGATTACGGTTTTTCAGTTTGGCAAGTTGTTTGTTTAAGTAAGATGTTCCCATTGTCAGCAACTTCTCTTCCTTCTTAGTTTGATGCATATTTGTTTGAGGACAAGCAAAGACTAAGTTTGGGGGAGTTGATGTGTCTGCATTTTACCACATTTTAGGACCATTATTTAGCATGTTTTGCATTCATACTTGCATTGTTATCATTGTTTTAGGTTCTTTTTAGCATAATTTTCATTATTAGTGTTGGGCATTGCATACATTGCATAAAAGGGATTTTTAGGTACTTTTGGGAGCTTATCACAGAGTACTTCGGATTACAAGAAGACCAATGAGGAATCGTCTGGCCTAAGGTTGAAGTTCAGAATGCGAACTAGAAGATTTGGCACTCGAGTCTCTGACACTCGAGCATGACACTCGACCATCACTTGGTCGAGTGAATTTGCGGACCAGAACTAAGACTTTGGACGAAGATTGACTTCTTGGGCTTCTCTACGAAAAAGGCCCATCAAGACCCATTTGTGCAAGCCCAACAACTATTTTAGGCTTTTTCTATTTTCTTTCTTAAGGAAATTTCTTTTTCACTTTTTAAAGGAATTTCCCATTTTTTTCTTTCTAGGGAATTTTCCCTTTTTCTCTTTAAGTATTTTTCCTTTTTCTTTATGATCTTTTGATCTATAAATTGTACTAGAATTTCAAGTTTTAATATACAATCTTTTCTAGCAAAAATTTCGAGTCTTATCTTTACAAAGCAATATACGATTTTTAGTCTTAAGTTTATGCAATTGATTTTCGATTTTAAGTCTATGTTTTACTTCATGAATTCTGAGTAAGTTCGTCTAGAGTTCTTGAGGAAAGGGTGAGATTAGGGGAAAACTTAGGGATTTCCAGATTTATTTATGTTTAATTAAGGTCTTAGATCTCTTTAATTTAAGTGTTCTTAATGCTTGTTTCTTTCTGATCAATTGAAATTCGATCTCTTGCTGAATCCCCCCCGAGAGGTGTTTGGGGAATCACTTGAACATGCTTAAGTTAAGATAACATCTTCCTAGCTCAAGAGATTGATTGTCTAGGGTGTTATTAGGCTTTGTAAGATCCATACTTAAAGCCTCTTGAATTTCCAATCGTTGGGCGAGAGTCAAGTCAGGTTGTCTTTTAGGAGAGGTCCCATTGCGCGAGAGCGAAGGTGATTACTTTGTGATTCCTTGCTTAGAGGTCATCTAAATAGGTTGATGAATAAGTCTGGAACCCCTAGGAATACCCTAATCATTGATCCTAAACCACGAGAACCCGGTTTTCCTATATTGAAATTTCGTGATTTTAATACTCTGCTTTTAGGTTGAGATTCTGTGTTGCACTTCATTATTAGTTTTACTATCGCTTTATTTTTAATGCTCTGTTTCTACATTCTAATTTCATGTTTCGTTTTTAGCATTCTGTTTTAGGATTTCGTTGTCACCTAGGATAGATTACCACTCACTAAACCGAATCTGGCTTAGATTATGATAAGTATATTACATCTTAATTGCTAGTTACTCTCCCAGTGGATTGACACCATACTGTACTGCAGTTGATTAGATATACAGTTTGGTATTTGAGAAAACACCGTGAAAACGTCTTTATCAATAAGGCAAGCCTGGTGCAGTTGTGCCCCAAGTTCTCGCTATCAATGTTGATCTATGTATGTATGTTTGGGTCAAAAACTGTGTAGAGCAATAACGAAACTACAGGGGAAAAAACAAAGCTTGATTCCTTAATCCTATGGAACTTTGTGACCATTTAATTGATTTTATTTTAAAACTGATTACAATGTGGACGTGAACTTACTCTTTGAGAATAGTGATGGGAACATCTTCGGAATCAACAAGAGCAACTCGTTTGGACTCGGCGATTAGGGCTTTCAGTTCATCATCGATTGCAAGACAAATAGGTACATACATGTTAATGGTGGATCAGTGGACATAAAATGAAGGGTTTCAAGGAACTCAGATTCCTTCATAAACCTCCGAGGCAGACTTACCCAACCTTCCCTCAAAACATGCATCCATTGCATATCAACTGCTGTCAATTTCACTTGTGGCAAATCCATCGCTTTGAGCTTTTTCTCCCGCTGTCGTGATTCTGATACCACGAGATCCACAAGTTTCGCACAATCTGGCTCGATTAGCCCAACTCGTGCTTGGAGCGTTCTTAAGCTACAATTTTTAGAGTTCGAGGAAAATGAAACGAATGATGTTATGGAATCAGATTTTAGGATTTCCTGTGAGGTTGAGAAAGAAAAGAGGTTTATTTAGGTAAGACGGTGGATATGGGAGCCATTGAAGAAGAATCAAAAACAAAATAGAGTGTGAATTTGAATCTCTTAGCTTCAACTTGAGTTATTGTCTGAACACCATATCACTTGCAGCTTATTGTGTGAACATTATATTACTTGCAGTCTCATCTCAAAACACACCTAATAAATAGAATTAAATTTTAAAAAAAAATCGGAAATAGGTCAAATGACGAATTTAATCCCGCAAGATTTAACAATTGAACCCGACCCACCAGACCCAATCCCCCACGAAATCCCTAATTTTGTGGCCTCTCTTCTACTTCTCTCTCATTTAGCGAAATTTGAACTCTCACTCATATAACTCCATCGATTTTAGTTCTCTTTTTCGTAAAACTACCCTAACTGTTGTAAAACTTCATGAGATTTCACTCCAAATGATATATTTTTTCTCCATCGAAAGCTCCAATTAAAAGTAAATCTACAAACTTGTAATTGTTTATTATCTCGGTTTTCATTTTGGGGTTCAAAGGTTTTGGTATTGATCTATTTTGATTGATACAAACACTAATTTTAAACTCTCTATGGTTTTGGCTCCGAAACTGGTTTTTAAAGTTGTTATTATTTCAAAATTGATTGTTTTTCCGAAATTGGTTTTGGTTTTGAAGTAATTGTAGATATTGCGTTTAGAATTTAATGATGATGTTCGATATTGATATATTATGGATATTGTGTTGAGATAGTGTAGATTATTGATTGTGTTGAGATAGTGCAGATTATTGATTGTGTTGAGAAAGTGTAGATTATCAATTGTGTTGAGAAAGTGTAGAATATTGTATTTGAGATATCTATTTTTTTCTTGCAGTCATGGTTTTAGCTAGAGGAGGGTCACGAAGAGGTAGTGGTAGAGGAGATGTTGACGCCAAACCTGTTGAGGATATACACATTGAACATGAGGGAAGTGATGATTAAGTGATAGAAGACATAATGGTACGTATATCTCACTACCATTATTGTGATTAGTTGGTAGGATGTTTAAGTTGGTGAACTGGATTGAGATTGTGCTTGTGGTGAATTGATTTGGTGATAGGTATAACTAGTCAAACTTGTTAGTTTTACTATATTTTTGTAATAATTGTACAACTTTGTAATTATACACATTCATTAATTGCTGAAATATGTGTCTATGTTTCATGATATACACATTGAACATGAGGGAAGTGTTGATGAAGTGTTATAAGACATAATTGTATGTATATTTCACTGCCATTATTGTGCTTAGTTGGTAGGATATTTAATTTGGTGAATACGATTGAGATTGTGCTTGTGATGAATTGATTTTGTGATAGGTATAACTAGTAAAACTTGTTAGTTTTACTATACTTTCGTAAAACTCGTACAAATTTGTAGTTATACACATTCATTAATTGCTGAAAATATGTGTATGTGTTTCAGGATGAAGGACCGACTGCACAACTACCTATTGGGATGTAGTTCAATCCGACGGAGTACCCAAAAAAAATTAAGATCTCCACTCGGTGCTTCATTGAGCAAACGAAAGAATTTTTTGATGGGTTGAGGCCTGCATTGACCTGAAGCTACCGCGGAATGATTTTTTTTACCGCAAAATAATAAATTACTTAT
>JAKUCM010006442.1:0-10700 GCA_023374145.1 Lepidium sativum
TAAGTAGGGATCATCCCATAAGTAGTGGTTGACGTCTCTGAAAAACTTCTTCCTCTGATAGGCGTCCAAACAGCTAGGCACTTCACCCACGACTAAGTAATTGACTAAATCTGCATACCAAGGTAGAGTGGATCCAACTAACTTCTTGTTGATTTGAGAACAATTCTCTTCCGCTCCCAGTGTCATGAGCTGCTCTTTTGGCATTAAGTCATCAACAGGGGTCGAGTCCTCAATCATCATTCGTGACAGGTGATCTGCAACCCCGTTTTCCACTCCAGGTTTGTCCACAATCTCTAAATCAAACTCTTGTAGCAGCAGTATCCATCTCAGTAGTCTCGACTTGGCGTCTTTTTTCTTCATGAGATATTTCAACGCTGTGTGATCAGTGTGAACAATAACCTTGGATCCCACCAAGTATGATCTAAATTTCTGAAACGCAAAAACTACAGCAAGGAGTTCCTTTTCTGTGGTGGCGTACTTGGCTTGGGCGTTGTCTAGAGTCCTGCTGGCGTAGTGTATCACGTTCAACTTCTTGTCCTTTCTCTAACCCAGGACTGCTCCAACAGCAAAATCGCTTGCATCACACATGATCTCGAATGGGAGATCCCAGTCTAGAGCTTGGACTATTGGAGCAGCTATCAGCGCCTCTTTGATCTTAAGGAACGCTTCGAGACACTCGGGGTTGAAATTGAACTTGACCTCCTTGCATAGTAGGCTCGTCAGGGGTCTTGCAATTTTTGAGAAAATCCTTGATAAATCTTCTATAGAACCCAGCGTGACCCATAAAACTTCTAATATCCTTCACTGTCTTAGGAGGTTGCAGTTGAGCCATGACCTCAATCTTTGCCTTGTCAACCTCAATACCTCTCTCAGATATTTTGTGCCCCAACACTATACCTTCATGAACCATGAAGTGACATTTTTCCTAGTTGAGCACAAGGTTGGTCTCCACGCACCTGCTAAGCACCCTGCACAAATTTGACAAACAAGAGGAGTAGGAAGAACCATAGACGGAAAAATCGTCCATGAACACTTCGACTACATCCTCAATCAAATCCGAGAAAATGGAAGTCACACAGCGCTGAAATGTAGCAGGAGCATTGCACAACCCAAACGGCATGTGTTTGTAAGCGAAAGTGCCATAAAGGCAGGTAAAAGTAGTTTTTTCCTGATCATCCGGGTGTATAAGGATCTGGAAGAACCCGCTGTACCCGTCAAGGAAACAGTAATACTTTTTACCAGAGAACCTTTCAACTATCTGATCAATAAAAGGCAAAGGGAAATGATCTTTCCTACTGGATGAATTCAACCTCCTATAGTCTATGCACATCCTATGCCCCGTTATGGTTCTAGCGGGTATTAATTCGTCTTTATCATTCTTAACCACTGTAATACCCCCTTTCTTAGGAACATAATGCACAGGCGAGACCCACTTACTATCAGAGATTGGATATATAACATCAGCGTCTAGCAACTTAAGTATCTCTTTTTAACCATATCTTTAAGGTTCGAATTCAATCTCCTCTGGGGCTCTACACTAGAATGAGATTCATCTTCTAAGTGTATCCTATGCATGCAAAAACTTAAGGAAATTCCTCTAATATCCTTATGCGTGTATCCTATGGCTTTTCTAAAACGTTTAAGCTCAGTCAAAAGCATACACAATTCATCATCATTCAATGCGTCATTCACAATCACATGATAAGTAGAATTAGGGCCCAGAAAAGCGTACCTCTGTCCTGCAGGAAGTGGTTTCAGCTCCACTTTGGGTGCCATGAGCTCAGACAAGGCATCAGTAACGTCAGGCGTAGCGCACTCGAGCGCTTGCAGCTCGAGTCTCTGTCTCGAGTCCGCCTCAGATGCATTCGAGTCCAATTCCTCAATCACCGCCGGACTCTTGATTGGTCTGTGGCAATCCAACAAGTTCGCATAGCATTCAACTTCCATACTCAGGTACCCCTCAGCGGCTGGCTTTGTCAGAGCAACTTGCAGTTGATCTTCTGCTGCCAATTCCTCTAACAGCTCATCAGCAAGAGTGTCCATCTCGTGCACTGAGAACACTTGACCTTCAATCGTTGGTTTCTTAATCGCGTCATTGATGTTGAATTTCATTCTAAGATCTAGACCCAGATTCAGTTCGATGACTTCATTCCTAACATCAATTAAAGCGCCTGCTGTGGCCAAGAAAGGTCTTCCAAATAACAGAGGGTCCTTAGGTTCTTCTTCCATCTCCAATACAACAAAATCTGTTGGTATCTCAACTCCCCCCACCTTCACAGGAAGGTCTTCTAGGATGCCATGAGGGATTCTCACTGACCTATCTGCCAGAATCAATGCGATTTTGCAGGACTTGTAATCAACAAAGCCTAACCTTTTTGCAACTGAAAGCGGCATGAGGCTGATCGAGGCGCCTAGATCGCAGAGACATTTGCTGAATGATGGGGGTCCAAGCGAGCATGGGATTGTAAAGGTTCCAGGATCACCAAGATTTTTTGGCACAACCTTCCTTTGGATTATGGCACTAATTTCGTGTGTCAGTACGACCATACCCTCGACTGCTT
The DNA here is from genome assembly GCA_023374145.1 of Lepidium sativum. Classification (NCBI taxonomy): domain Eukaryota; kingdom Viridiplantae; phylum Streptophyta; class Magnoliopsida; order Brassicales; family Brassicaceae; genus Lepidium; species Lepidium sativum. The sequence goes on from JAKUCM010006442.1 coordinate 2,562, forward strand.
GAGTTCTCTCCTTGACTGCATCCTTGAGAAATTTCTGGTATGGAGGTATTAACATAAAAACGTCCAGAATCGGGATCTTCACCTCAATGTCTTTCATCTGCTTGTCAAAGAGTGCCTTGTACTTCTCAGTAAGCTCCTTCTTGAACCTTTGGGGAAAGGGTAATTGGGGTTTATATGGTGGAAGAACAAATGATTTACTCCTCTCTCGGGTTCCTGTAGGTGGATTAGCGTCTGAAGTGTTGGGTCTAGGTTCAGCTTGCTTGGTTGTGTCGAGCTTAGGTGTGGGTTTTTCAGCAGACTGTGGCTTGGGAACAGCTTCAGGTTGAGTCTCTGTGTGATCCTTGATGATAAAATCCTCCCGTTCCTGAACCTTACTGTCCTCAGTATGCTTTGGACTCTCTGCTCGAATCAGTAATTCGCGTCCACTTCTCAGAGTGATGGCATTGGCGTGATACTCTTTTGGGTTGGGAACTGATTTCCCTGGAAGTTGCCTAGTTGTCTTCACAGTAGAGGATGACGCTTGCTGACTCTCGACATACTTGAGCCTTGTGTTCAACGTCTCAAATTTGCACGTGAGATCATTGTGAGAAGCGTCAATCTTAGAGTGCACCTCTGCAAATTTCTGCGTGACTTCAGCAGCAGACACTTTCTGTCCCTTCAAGATTTCTTGGAGTAGGCTCAAAACTTCTGGTGGCTGTGTAGGGGTTGGTGGAGTGTGTGCTTCATACCCAGGTGGTACGTTTGCAGCTGGCTGGTAATTCTTGTGATATTGTTGCTTAGGGACAAACGTGTTCGATGGAGCGTGTGGGGGTTTGCGTGGGTAGGTCTGATCTTGGGGATTTGCCACGTTGTTGCTTTTGTATGAGAGGTTTGGGTGCTGCTTATAGTTGTTGTAGTGCTTGTAACCACCTCCCTGATTCTGCAAATAACTGATCTCCTCAACCTGATCATCCTCCTCGTCTGGAACATGTTCATCTCCAGTCATGAAGTGGACATGTTTGTGTTGTACTTGCAGCAGCCTATCAATTTTGTCCAACTTGACATTCAGGGCCTTGAGTTCCTTCCTACTGACTGTGTCTGTGTCCACTGTGTTTCTGACCGTCCAGTCGTAGTCCTCATTATACTGCCAATCTGCCTGAGCCATATTCTCCACTAACTGCCAACCATCAGCGACGTCCTGGTTAAGGAAATTTCCATGGCTTGCGGTATCCAATAACCTCCGGATATTAGGGTGAACTCCTCTGTAGAGATTGTTGAGAAGAGTCTCAGCAGGGTATCCATGATGTGGGCACTGAGACTGATAGTTCTTGTACCTCTCCCAGGCTTCAGCAAAGGTTTCAGAATTCTGTTGGGTGAAGGTAGAGATGGCGTTTCTCAACTTTGCAGTTCGAGAGTTGGAGAGGAATTTGGCAAGAAACGCAGATTTACAAGCTTCCCATGACGTGATGGAGCCTTGCGGTAAGTGTTTCTCCCAGACATGGGCTTTGTCTTCCAGAGAAAACGGGAACAGCCTCAGTTTGAATGCGTCCTCACTGACTCCATTGAGCCTTTACAGTCCACAAAGTCGCTCGAATTCGTCCAAGTGATCAAGCGGATCTTCAGAAAGTAGGCCATGAAACTGCCTATTTTGGATCATAGAGATGAGACTGCTCTTGATCTCGAAGGTGTTGTTCGTTATGGCTGGGGGAACAATTCCACGTCTCTAGGTGTGGGTACTTGGTGCATCTCCAGCACCTATTATTCGCGGTCTCCTCTGTGGAGGCTGGTCCACAGGGGGAACGTGTGAGTTGGACTCTGTGTCTGCGTTCATTTTGACTCTCTCTGTAAGCGTACAATAAACTTGGTTTCTCTGCGCTATTAACTCGCGTGGTAGTTGGTTAATGTTGTCAAGAGGCTCGAGAAGATTCTGATTTCCTTGTGAACGTGTCTGCATAAACTGAGTGAAATCAAACTGAGCAGTAGGATCAAGTTGACGTACTGGAGGTTTAAATCACCTGAAACAGAACACAAAACACAGTGCCACAAGTGAGTATGTAACGAAGAGTAAATAGAACTTGAGCTTAGAAAGTTAACAATCCTAATTGTAACTAGCAGAGACCCATCCCCGGCAACGGCGCCAATTTGATAACAGAATTTTCACTCTATTGTCAAATCCTATTACACTTATATGTCGGTTGTAGTATAATAGGTGTCAATCCAACTGGGAATGTAATTATCAATCAGGATGCAGTTAACCACTCTAATTCAAGCCATTCAAAGTGTGGGTTATCTATCACCTAATTCGAACTTTCAAAACAAAAATAAACAAATCAATGCAGTTGTAAATAATTCAAACAGAGCAACGAACAGTAGAGTATCAAATAGAATTAACGCAGGGAGAGAAAGCAGGATCCTGAAGAGTGAGTTTCATGGGTCAACGTGACTCCTGAGCTAACTAGGCGCTTGATATCACTCAATAGAGCTAGCCTCTAGGCAACGAAAACACAAATAATGAGTCCACTCCCGTGGTAAACAAACTCGAGTAGACTATTAACAGACCCTATCGCCATAGGCATTTGATAATCTAGTCGGAATGAACGATCAACTCGCTTAGCGCCAATTCACACCTCAGACATTCGATCCCTCGAGCTGCGCGTGTGAATCTTTGAAGTGGTTCGGTCAGACGCTCTACCAAACACCCATCGGTGCTAGAGCGAATCAGAACGAGCCCCAGTTGATCAGAATGAAGCTAATGATGATAACGCCAAATCAGAAAACACTTTACTAAAATCTAACCCTAAGCAACCTAGAAAACTCAAGCGTCACGCAGACCTAACTCATCCTCAGGAATCCTAGGTGACTACTCAGAACGCATGAGTTTAACACCAAACACAAATTCAAGGTTTGAATGCATCAATAAAGGACTCGAACAAGGTATGAAATCAACGCTTAAGGTAAAACTGAATTGCATAAAAAGTAAAATCGAAATCAGAAGGTTTTTCATTTGATTACAAAGCTCTAAGTTCGCAAGAAAAGCAATTGTAAAAACTAGGGTTTATTTTCGCAACTTCTAAAACTATTTATACTTAACCCTCAGAAAAGCCCTGGATCAGCTCGGCCCAAGATGAGAATCGGCGTGTCGTGGATACGGCCCAAAGGCTGAAAAACACCATGAGTGGGTTAGGTGCGGCCCATCTACTGAAATGCTGTAAACTGGACTCGAGTTGGACCGCCGGGAGGACACTCGAACTTGGACTCGAGTGTGAGCGAGTTGGGCCGTCGACTGAGCACTCGAGCTTGGGCTCGAGTTGGGTCACCGACTAAGCACTCGAGCTTGGGCTCGAGTTGGGCCGCCGACTGAGCACTCGAGCTTGGACTCGAGTTGGGCCGCCGACTGAGCACTCGAGCTTGGGCTCGAGTTGGGCCGCCGACTGAGCACTTGAGCATGGGCTCGAGTGTGTTGAAGTTGGACGGCACGCGGAGTGTGGACATGAGCGGCACGCTGAGTGGGGACTCGAGCGTCACGCTGAGTGAACATGAGCGGCACGCTGAGTGGGGACTCGATTGACACGCTGAGTATGAACTTGAGTGACACGCTGAGTATGGACTTGAGCGACACGCTGAGTATGAACTTGAGCGACATGCTGAGTGTGGACTTGAGTGACACGCTGAGTGGACATGAGCGGCATGCTGAGTGGACATGAGCGGCACGTTGAGTGGACATGAGCGGCACGCTGAGTGGGGACTCGACCAAGAGTGCTACTCTTTATGTGACTCTTCAGTTCATGTGACTCTTCAGCTTCTACGACTCCTGAATTCTCTGTTTATGCGCTCTACTACCAGAAAAATCCTTGAATGCAATGTATATGCTAATGCGTATGAAAGAGCCTATATAGGATGAAAATGTAGTAAAAATGTATGTTTAGATTAGTTAAATGAGGTTCCTAATGAATGCTAAAGACGTGTATATCATCCACTAGAAATTAAATTCCTACGCATATTAGGAACAAGGAGTACCTTAGTAAGTGTCAAAGTTTTTCCAGACGACAGACATATATCCACCTCACCTATACCAGTTACTTTTACTGCGCTTGCATCTCCAAGGAACACGTTTTCGCATCCAGATTCGTTAAGATTCTTGAAGAATGATCTTTCATTGCAAATATGCCTCGTGGCTCCAGAGTCGATGATCCACTCCATTTGATCAGTTGTGGCATTCACTTCTGTCACAGTGGCGACAATTATTTCTGCAATCAAAGCCTTTGTTTCTTCTCTGTCATTCCTTGTCTTCAATGGTTGCTTGCAGTCTTGTTTCTTGTGACCTTCTTGGTTGCAATTCCAGCATTTGATTTTTCTTTTGAACTCGGTTGAGTGATTTGGACCATTTCTCTTTTGTTTCTTGGTGTTGTATTTCTTCTTGTGGTTCACTTTACTTGAGTGACCTTCGACCAAGTTTGCGTTTCCATTTGGATACTTAGGCTCAAAAGCTTTACCTTGAAACATCCGATTTGCATCTTCTATCATGATGTCTGAGATTAATTCATCAAGAGTCATCTTCTTCTTCTCTTGTTTCAACTTCGACCTATACTCGTTCCATGAGGATGGTAGCTTATCAATTAACACCAGAGCAGCCAGATTGTCATCAATTACCATTCCTTCAACTTGTATCTTAGATATGATAGCTTCATAGTCGTGAAGCTGATCTAGAATAGGGAGATCATCTCTCATGAAGAATGAGGTCCATCTTGAAGTCACATATTGCTTCTTTCCTTCGTCTTCGGCCCCATACTTCTTCTTCAGGTTTTTCCAGATTTCTTTTGTCGATTCAAAATTGACATATATGTCAAACAATCTTTCCGATAAATGAAGAAGAATGTGTCCTCTACAACATCGATTATTGTCTTGAAAACTCCCTTCTTTCCTTTCTTTCACGATCTTTGTTTCAACCGAATCTGCAATTCCAAGTTCATATGTACCTTTGATTTCTTCTTCTTCTTCTTTCATCAAAACATAGTCTATGCCTATTTCTTGGAAGAAGAACATGAGCTCCTCTGACCATCTTCGATAGTTCAATCCCGAGAGAGGTTGAAGCTTTGAGAGATCCGGAACGGCTACAAGTCTGACCATCGCATGCAGATCTCGATAAGAGATGAAGTAGTTGTTCTTTTAAGATTGTTAGTTCTTCTATGTCTTTGTCTCTATGAAATGCGTCTGTGAGATCGAGTTTTTCGTTGTAGTCTTCTCTAGTATGGAGTCGAAGTGATGATCTTCTGAACTTAAAAGAACAATCCCCACAACTCTATCAATTTGTGAGAAAGATCAGTTCAATTAAGAGTACACTCCATCACGAACACCAAATCTGAGCTTTGATCATTTTGGTATTCGATTCTAAGATGATTTCGAAGGATGAATTGAAGATACTTTGTTAAATCAAGAATGTCTCTCTTGGATCTTCCTTCTCTGATTTTTCGCTATCCCATCGAAGAAGAAAAAGACTTCTATTTATTATTGTTTGATATCAATAATCCACTTAACCGGATTTGTATCTTTGGTTCAATTCTATTGATTGGTTCACAAGTGATGTATCATTGTTTTATGGTTATTTCCAGTTCTTTTATACCGAAAATTTGTAAACAATATTTACATAACTATATCCAACAGTGGACCTAATCAAACTTGAGATCTATAACCAAATCTGTTCAAATCCAGAAACAAGCTCGAATCTTGAAGAGTTTGAAGTCAGCAAAATAAAAAAACTTGGTCCAAAAATCCAAGACGAAATCATAAGACATAACTTTCAAATCAAATCATAAGACATAACTTTCAAATCAAATCATGCAATATAAATTACGGCGGTATTTGTTAATGCAAAAATCAACAACAAACAAGATTTAATGAAAATACCGCCGTAATTTGGCAATTACAATGTGATGTCATCATGTTAAAGCAATCTTTATGTTCAACGCCACTGATGCTATTGCTAAGTTGCTAACGCGTCCGGTTCGATAAGTTTAATGATGTTCCTAGAGGTTCGCTTGATACATCACATCAGAGGATGGCATTTGCACATGACGTGCATGTTCCTTCCGATCGTAAAATGCTGATGCAAAAATATGATAAAAGACGATCTGATTCATCATTATATGCTATGGCTTTCCACATGACTTCTCTCGGATTCCTAGTCCACATGTCTATGTCTAAGTCTTATTTGATTATACAAATTTATCCCCAACAAGGCAACAATTATATTTATAGTTAAATAGAACTTCTAAAACTTATCATTGGGAGTTTGAGAAAATGTCAACTTTACAGCATTTATATAGGGATTACATGCATGTTAACTTCTTAATTGTTCTTAAAAAATTCTTATGAGGTCCTTTTTTAATCATATATCATTGTACATTCAAGGAGTCTTAGTTTAACTATGTTCTTTTACGTCTTTGTTTTTGTTTAATTTAAGATTTCCCTTTTTTGAACATGTATATTTATTTTTATTTCACGAAATATATAATTTAGTTAGTTTTATTTATTTTTTTTAGTGGAAATTATGTTCCAAAAAATAGAGAGGGAATATTGTGTCGAGTTTTTCTCAATCTGGTAATTGGATTAATCCAACTAATGACTTCATATATCTAGGATTTGATTTATCTCATATATGATTAATAGATTAAACCGGAATTTTAAGACATAAACTTTAGGTTATAGATAAAATAAAAAGAAGGGTGATTTGACTAGAATGACCTTAAAATTGTTGGAAATACAAAAACATACCATAATTTTAGTCAAATGCAAAACTAAATCGAAATGTAAAAGAAATTACAATATTCTCCTACATGACCCAACAAAAAAATTGGGATCACAATTACAGTTATAATTTTGTGTAGTTTACAATAGAAGTCTACTCGTAAAGTAGACTTCATATGTAGTCTACAAGTGAAGTCTACTTCGTAGTTTAAGTTTATTTTTAAATTTTAAAAATAATAATAAATAATTGGATGAAACTATTGTATACATAACCAAAATATAAACAATTATGAAATATAAAGATTAAAATTTGTGAAACTAAACAAACAAACAAATATCATGTTTTTTAAGATCATGTTCCTTATGAAACTAAATTAAACTGAGTGTAGACTTAAAATGAAGTCTACTTACGCATAGATTTTATATTAAGTATACTTACACGAATTTTAGCCCACAGGCCTTGAATTTACTCTTACAATTTACCTTAAGTATAAAAGTGGTTTTACAAAGTTGAAAAAACTCTAATTTTAATTTGTAACCTCTCTCTTCCTCTCTAATTTGCAACTTCATCTCTCTTTCTCATTTGCAACCTCCATATTTCATCTTTGTTTTACTATGGGAAAAAAATAAACAAATCATTTTGATTTGTTGCAAAACCTTTAAGAAATTTCACTTTTTTGTTACTTGAAAAAACAAAAATTCAGATTTGTCTTACTTTTATCTTTAATTTTAGAAGTCTAATTTGTTTCATTGTTCATTGTCTTAGATTTGTTGAAGGGAGGACCATGAAAGAATAAGAAAAGTCAAGAATGGTGGTTCTTGGGATTGGTTAGTGGGTTATCTCATGTCTCATGTAAACTATATTATTCAACTTTCAATGTATATGAAAGATTTGATTTTTTTTTGGTTTTATTGTAAAAGATTTCATTTTTGATTTTTTTTTGGATTGTTTTTCTTTACTATAAAAAAGATTTAATTTTTATCATTATTTTTTGTATAAGATTTCAATTTTTTGTTGATTTTCTTGTCTATAATTGTGAAATTATTTATTTTATTTTTTTGTCAATTTTCTTGTTGAATATATAAAATATTTAATTTTTTTGTTAATATTTGTATAAGATTTTATTTTTGTTGATTATCTTTGCTATGTGATGAATTCATTTGTATTATATTATAATATTTTGAGGCTTACTTGCTTGTTAACAAGTAAAAAAACTTGATTTATTGTTAAGACTTGATATGTATACATTTTTTAATTATCTCTCGAGCAATAGATATTTATTAATCTTTCTCTTTCCTTAGTTTATAGTCCATTCAAGTTTTACTTTTCTTATAGCTTTAAACTAAAAAAACAATGGTGAAATTTAGATCAAAGAAGTCATCTCTCCATTCAAGTTTGATCATTTTATTACATCA
>JAKUCM010006443.1:0-22273 GCA_023374145.1 Lepidium sativum
TGGATTCATCTCAGGAAAGATCGATTTCCAGAAGAGAGGAAGAGCAAACTACTGCCACGAGTTGGTGGTCCATTTGAAGTCATCAATAGGTTCAACAACAATGCTTACAAGATCGATCTCCGAGGTAAGTATAACATATCAAATTCATTCAATGTTTCTGATTTGCTTCCTTATGTTGCAGATACAGATTTGAGGACAAAGCCTTTTCAAGAGGGAGAGGATGATATGATCGTGGATGACACAACAGCTGCAGCACCTGAGGTAGAGGGTCGGATTACACGTTTCAGAGCTAAGGAGATGGCCAAGGAAGCTCATTCCCTCATTGCAGAAGGAGTTGACGAGCTAGCAGCTGCACAAGTCTTCAACATCTCCTTCTTGAAGACTTCTCCTGGTAATGATAACTAGGTAACTTAGGTGAGGAAGTTTGTTCTCTTTTTCCCATAGAGTGTTTTGTCCCAATTGGGTTTTCTCTCATGGTTTTTAATGAGGCAGATGGAATCACTACGGCGAGTTACTTAGAATTCTTACCATTAGGAGAATAATGTACAAACCAATCTGGTTTTGTACAAACCAATCTGGTTTTGTACTTAGTAGATTTTGAGGTGCACCATTAGGGGACGCCTCGTTGTTTTTATTTAAACACTTTGCTGTTTTTTATAAGTTTCAAACTACATGTTGTTTTTGTTTAGAACTACATGTTGTTTTGGTTTTAGGGTTATATTTAAACTCCAGAACTTGCTGTAAACTTCTTTAGAGTATTATTTTGACAAAAAGAGACTTCTTTAAAGTTTTCATGCTCTTAATCTCCTATCACGTTGTGAGCCAAGAGATTCTTCACCTAATCCATCTAATCACCTAAAAACCTAACCATTCTATCACTTCAAATTGCCATCTCTCCAATCCACGTGAACCATCCACCATATCCATCTCATCCAATCACGTTTTTCATCTCCGTCTCAACAGATCACATTTTCATCTCATTAAATCACGTTCTTATCATCAGATCACTTTCAGCCTTCATCAGAGTTGTCCAAGGGAGTTTCTATCAATTCTCCACCCTCATCTTAAACAAAATCGGTGGGACAAGGCCAAGGTAATGTGATATTGGACGAGCTGGAGAACAATCGAGCTATGCACTCGGCCAACAATAGCTTGAGTAAAGCTGAGGAGATGGTGAAAGACTACACTCGACCACCTGACTCGATTGGAATCAACTCGATTGTAGCCTTAGACCCCATAGAGGAATATTTCATGCATGTACCAGCTGGAGCAATGATGAGATCAAGGACCAAGCACTTCGACCAAGCCATTGAAGGACTCATCACTCGGATCCAAAGTCATGAATATGATCTTCAAAGTCTTGCCTCGTTGGTATTGAATTGCATTCGAGAAATGGGTGAGTAATCCATTTATACTATTTTTCCTTCACTTGTCTCAATGGGTTTTCCAAGTAAAGTTTTAATAAGGCAATTGGGGTAAACAAGACAAGAAACCTATTCGTTGAATTAAAAAACTCGGCCCATCAAGGTTTTCTCTCTAGGGTTTTTGATTTCTTTTATCTATTTAAACTTTTTGTAAACTTTCCTTTCATTTCAACAACATTCTTTTCAAAAAGCTTTATGAAATTGTTCAATTTTTGGTGTATAATATTCAAGGAAACCAATAGAAATCAAAGGTCTTCCACGACCTTTGTGCGACCTAATAATCCACCTTAGAGATAGGAAGCTCTCAGTCGAGTTCTTGCAAGCTCAATATATCCCTTCCCCCTTCCGAAGTGACGATCTAGCAAGGTTTATGTAAAGTGGTATCATAGCCACTTCATAAGTTGAGTACTACCATCTCTTTTCTCTTTTGTGTTCTTTGTTAGTTTTCCAGAATTAATGTGAAGAATAGAGAGAAAGACGCAAGAATAGAGAGAGAGAGAGAGAGAGAGAGAGAGAGAGAGAGAGTTTGAGAGATAAAATTGTCTTAGATTAGATAACGCTTTTAAATTCTTACAAAGCTATATTTAGTCAAAACCTTATGACAATCCATCTTTGATGTGCTTGGTTTTTTCATGATAAACAGAGTTTCATGCTATATGTATTGTGGCATGATTGTAAAATGCATGGTGATTCGATGATCTTGCTCAATCCCAAAGTCTTTAAGCAATCCTTTCAGCCAAGTCAACTCACTTTGAGCTTCCTCATTCCTGGTATTCGGCTTATGCACTAGAACATGAGACAATTTTTTGCTTCTCAGTCTTCTAAGTCACCAAATCTCCTCCAATAAAGGCACAATAGCCGGTAGTGGACTTGCGGTCATTCCTATATCTAGCTCAGTCTGCATCACTATATCCCAAGATCTTGGTATTTCTGTTTTTGACCATCCAAATGTCACGTTCAAGACTTCCTTTAGGATACCTTAGGATATGTTTTACCATACTCCAATGAAACACTGTAGGCTCCTTAATGTGTTGAGATACTTGATTCACGGAGAGACAAATGTTCGGCCTTGTAATAGCTAAATATATCAACTTACTGGCAAGCCGCCTATATTGTGGTGCATCCTCACACGGAGTGTCATCTTCCTCCCCCCTTTCGAGCGACCTTGTAGCCATCTTCTAGAGGTATCTTGGCAGGTTCGGAGCCAAGTTTTCTTGTCTCATTTAAAAGGTCAAGGTGTACTTTCTTTGGGAAAGAAAGAGGAATTTTGAAAAACGGCAAACTTCTATCCAAAGAATGTACTTGAGTTTACCAACATCTTTAATACCAAATAGCAATTTAAGAAATGATTTAGTGGATTTAATACCGTCCTTGTCATCACCGGTGATGATGAGATAATCGATATAAATTAGTACCACCACATGTCCTTCCTGGTCATGGATCGTGAATAATGTGTGGTCGGCCGCAGATTTCTTGAATGCACGAGACTTGAGTGTGGTGCTTAGGTTGTGATACCACACCCTAGGGTATTGTTTGAGACTACAGATCGCCTTGTGTAGCCTTAGAACCTTTACGGGTCCAATTGTGCCTTTTATACTGGGAGGCGGAGTCATGTCAACCTCTTCTTCAAGTTCTCCTTAAAGAAAGGTATTCTTGACGTTCATCTGCCATAAATCCCAATCTAAGATAGTTGCAACAGATAAAATGACCTTTATCGTGTGTAGCTTATCTATGAGTGCAATCCCCCTGCAACCAACCTGATATGATCGTGGATGACACAACAGGTGCAGCACATGAAGTAGAGGGTTGGATTACACGTTCCAGAGCTAAGGAGATGGCCAAGGAAGCTCATTCCCTCATTGCCAAAGGAGTTGACGAGCTAGCAGCTGCACAAGTCTTCAACATCTCCATCTTGAAGACTTCTCCTGGTAATGATAAGTAGGTAACTTAGGTGAGGAAGTTTGTACTCTTTTTCCCATAGAGAGTTTTGTCCCAATTGGGTTTTCTCTCATGGTTTTTAATGAGGCAGATGGAATCACTACGGCGAGTTACTTAGGAGTCTTACCATTAGGAGAATAATGTACAAACCAATCTGGTTTTGTACTTAGTAGATTTTGAGGTGCACCATTAGGTTACGCCTCGTTGTTTTTATTTAAACGCTTTGTTGTTTTATTTATGTTTCAAACTACATGTTGTTTTTTTGGTTTAAAAACTACATGTTGTTCTGTTTTAGGGTTGTATTTAAACCCCAGAACTTGCTATAAATTTCTTAGAGTATTATCATTAAAAAAGACTTCTTATTGAGTTTTCCATGCTCTCAAGCCACGGTTCTGGAAATCCTAGAGCCTGAATCTCTCATCACGTTGTGAGCCAAGAGATTCTTCACTAATTCATCTAATCACATTAATCTATCCATTCCATCACTTCATCTTCGTCACCTACAAGTTTCCATCACGTCCTCATCTTATTCCAATCCATTCCGCCACAACAATCCATCAGTTCTATTGTTTCTCAACAATTTTGCCATCGTATCTCAGAAACCCCTTGACCAATTCAGCTCAAAACTCATCACCACGTTCCTCACACTCCAATCTATCCGCTGCTCAAATTTCATTCAATTCCGAGTTCTCTAGCCCCGATTTTCAGAGTTCTATCCTAGGGAAAATCACATCAAGTGGTATCAGAGCCAACTCTGTGCCAAGGCTGAGAAAATCTCTAACCCTAATCTCTCTTTCTCTTGTTATTTTCGTTCTCATTCATTGTTAGGGTTTAGATTCGTTTTCCTGATTGAATTAGGATTAGGTTTCGTTTCCTGATTGAATTAGGATTACTTTTGAGTTTTCCTATTAGAATTAGGATTAGTTTCTATTTTCCTATTAGAATTAGGATTAGGTTTTGAGTTTTCCTATTAGAATTAGGATTAGGTTTTGAGTTTTCCTATTAGAATTAGGATTTGTTTTCTTTTTCCTATTTAGAATTAGGATTAGGTTTTCTGTTTTCCTGTTAGAATTAGGATTAGTTTAGGAATCCTATTCCTAGTAGGATTAGGATTTTCGTTTTTTTTAGGCTTTTACTTCCTTTCTTTTCATCTTAGAACTAGTTACTGTGAGTTGTTTTGACTTCCTTTCAGGTACAATGGAGCTTTCAGCTGAACCTATGGAAGCTCTAAGCAAAGCCATGGCTCAGCAAATCAAAGAAGCCAATCAAGCAATAGCTTCTCAACTCTTTCAGCAATTAGAGCAGCTTGATAGCAAGTTTGAGAACCGATTCAAAGAGCTAAAGAATGATCAAAGTGCTACCGAGCCAGAATCATCAGAGCCTCCTAGTCCTAATGAAGCAATCAGGATTGCTAAAGGAAAGGCACATGTGGGTTCTTTTTCTAGACAGCGGAGAGTTAGACGCCTTAAATCACCAATTAGGGACAGAGAAACAGTTGGTCATCAAAGGAGAAGCTCACAGCCACAAAGACGGTCTGATTACGTTGCTGGACATAGGATTTATGTGGAATCAGATCATGAGCATTCAGAAGAAGGTGAAAGATCATAATATAGTGGTGAAACGTTAAGGAGACCTAGAAACAAAGGCAATGCACGTGAGTATGACCCTTTGAGACAGCAGCTGAGCAACATTAAGTTCCACTTCCCTCCTTTTCATGGCACTAATGACGCATAGACATATTTGGATTGGAAGAGGAAGATGGAGTCTAATTTTCTGGTGCATGGAACTTATGAACTTAACAAGGTTAAGATAGCAGTCTTAGAGTTTGATGGCTATGCCTTGTTGTGGTGGGAGCAGTTGGGACTCGTCAGAGACAGACAAAGAGAGCCTCCAATCACCACTTGGAGAGAACTTGTTAGACACATGAGGAGAAAGTTTGTGCCTGCGCACTATCAGAGAGAGATGCTTCGCAAGTTGAGACGCCCTGTACAAGGCACCAAATCAGTTCGTGATTACTATCAGGAGTTGGAGACACTTATGATCAGAGCTGATTTGAGGGAGAGTGATGATATGGTGATGTCTCGTTTTCTTGGAGGATTGAACAGAGAGTTGCAAGATAAGGTAGAGCTGCAGAATTATGAAGATGTGCAGGAAATGGTGCACAAAGCTGAGTTGATAGAAGCACAACTTAAGAGGAGAATCTGCAGGTCTACTTTCACTTCTAGTATCCCTAAGCCAAGAGAATTCACCAAATCAACTCCAATCAAAGATAATAGACCCGCAGCCTCTATAGTGAAAGAAGAGGTCAAAACAGAGCTTAAAACCAGAAGTGGCACTTCTAATAGCAATGTCAGATGCTTCAAGTGTCAAGGAATGGGACACTACTCCAGAGATTGTCCTAATAAGAAGATGTTTCTATTGAGAGAAGGAGGAGAGATTGTGCCTCAGGATAGCTCAAAAAGTGAGGTAGATGACGATTTGGAGGAGGAAGAAGCAGCTGCAGCAGTTGGAGAGTTACTTGTTGCACGCAGAGCATTGAGCATTCAGGTTCATCCAGATGATAAGGAACAGCGTGAGAATATCTTCCACACCAGAAGTGTAGTTGAGGGTAAGGTTTGCAGCTTATTGTTGATGGAGGCAGCTGCACAAATGCCGCCAGTGAGGAGATGGTGAAGAAGCTTAATCTTAAGACTACTTCACATCCTAAACCGTATCAGCTGCAGTGGTTAGACAACAAGGGTGCTGTAACCGTTTCTCAGCAAATACTCATCAAGTTGGCGATTGGGAAGTATGAAGATGAGTTGATGTGTGATGTTGTGCCAATGAGGTCTAGTCACGTTCTGTTAGGCAGACCATGGTAGTATGATAGGCGTGTGATGCATGATGGGTACACAAACAAGCAGGTGTTTGAGTACAAGGGACGAAAAATCAGTCTTCTTCCACTCACACCAGCTGAAATCTACAAGGATCAGATGCATATAAACATAAAGGAGAAGGAGAAGTGTCAAATGCATTGTACATCAATCACAGTGAGTTTAACATGCTGTTTGATCCAGAAATGACTACTTTTATGTTTGTGTACAAGGAGACATTGGCGTGTACTAAACCTTCACAGGAGCTTCCACATGAGATGGAGTACTTGCTTGCTAGTTACTCTCCCAGTGGATTGACACCATACTGTTCTACAATTGATTACATAGACAGTAAGGTATTTGAGAAAACACCGTAAAAACCTGTTTATCAATCATACCTTGTTTACTCTACAAGGTCCGAAAGGTATTGTGGTAGTATTGATTTATGTGGATGATCTTATTATCTCCGGTAGTAATACTGAGGGTATTAGAGACACTAAATCATGCCTCCATTCTGTTTTTGACATAAAGGATCTTGGGGAATTTAGATATTTTTTGGGAATTGAAAGTGGTCATTCCTCAAAGGGCTTATTTTTTTCCCAAAAGAAGTATACTCTTGATTTACTTCGTGAGACAGGTATGGAGGGCTGTAAGGAGGCTAAAACACCTCTTGAGGATGGTTATAAGGTCAGCCGAAAGGGGGAGGAGAATGGTGAAGCTTTACGGGATGTTGCCAAATACCGTCGGCTAGTTGGTAAGCTTATATATCTCACAATTTGTAGACCTGATCTTTGTTTTGCTGGGAATCAGGTTAGTCAATACATGCAAGCTCCAACCATGCATCATTGGGCCATGATTCAACGGATCCTTAGATATCTCCGAGGCAGCTCGGGTCAAGGTGTGTGGATGGGTCGGAACTCGAGCTCGATTATCTCCGGCTATTGTGATGCGGATTGGGCCGGAGATAGGAATGATAGGAAATCTACTACCGGTTATTGCACCTTTGTCAGAGGTATCTTAGTGACGTGGAAGACCAAGAAACAGAAAGTGGTAGCTTGTACGAGTGCTGAGGCAGAATATAGGGCCATGAGGAGACTTACGGATAAGCTAGTGTGGTTAAAGGCGCTTCTTCAAGATTTGGGTCAAGAGACAACCGAGCCAATGGTCATGCATTGAGATAACCAAGCAGCGATTCACATAGCCTCTAATCCGGTGTTTCATGAGAGGACCAAGCATGTGGAGGTGGATTGTCACAAGGTTCGAGAACGGATGGAAGAAGGTGTTGTGGTTCTGTGCTTTACTCCGAGTCGGGACCAGCTGGCTGACATATTTACCAAGGCTGCAAGTACTAAAGTTTGTCGATACATCTATGACAAGCTTGGGCTTGTGAGTCTTGGTAACACTTGATCTCATGTCCTCTCACCTTAGAGTATGCATGCTCTTTTTCCCTTGGAAGAGGTTTTGTCCCATTGGGTTTTCCTCTCCAAGGTTTTTACCGAGGTGTGTACTCTGAGGTCTCCAAGCTGAGCCTTAATACATTACGGCTTAGCTTGAGGAGGAGTATTGATCAAGCATCCTCACTAGGCTATCCCTTTTCCCTATCCAAGAGGCCTAGTGACCATATTGTACTATCAGGTTTTATATATATATATATAGTTACATGGAGGACGCGAGAGGGAGCGGGCACCCCAAGGCGCAGGTGATCCGAGGCGCGTGTGATCCAGGTCGGGAGTGCTCCAGGGCGCGTAGAGTCCAGGGTCAGGTTGCGGACGACCAGGTCACGGATGCTCCAGTCGTGAGCTCCAGGACAAGAGCGCTCGGGATTGCGGTCACAAGTCGCGATCGTAACGGGAAGAACCAACTCTTGGACGTGAATGTACTGAGACGGGAGCGGTCCAAGATGGGATGCAGAACGAGTTCATGCGCTGCGGGAAGCGGACAATCCGATTCGCATTGTGTACCGAAGGATTGCAGATATGTGCGCATGAAGGAGTTCGGGCCTCCGCGACTTCAGCATCACGTGCAATGTGACTGGGTCGTGAGAGGCTGTGGTCTCGGAGGTAACTCAAATCTTCGGTCAAAAAGGAATACTTGACCGAAGTGGTCCCGTGGCGCCGTGGTCCCCTCTTCCTTTTGATTCATTTTCTCTCTCTTTATGTTAGCTATATATATGTATGTAACTCCAATGGATTAATTACACATTTTGAAAAGAAAAATTTTGGTAAATTTTATCTATAATATAGCTAAATATATATAGCTAACATATATATTTCTAACATTCCTTTTCTCTCTAACATACATATCTATATACAAATTTTTCTTTTCAAAATATATATAGCTCCAATGGAACATTCCTTTTCTCTCTCTATTCTCTCTCTCTCTAGAATTCCCTCTTCTTTCTTCGGTTTCTCCTCCGATCTCTTTACTTCCGCCGCTTCTTTTCTTGGTTTTGATTACCAAAACCAACACTCTGGGCTGGCGCGTTCCAGGGAGCGTTGTACTTGAGGTGGCTTGGCGCGACCGTCTTTCTCTTTATGTGTTGCTCAGCTTGTATGGCAAAGTGCAATAACTCCCTTAACTCGTGATACGACTGCCTTTCTACTTTCCAAGCTATGCGGTCTTGTAGACCATCTAGGAATTGAGCCATAATGGCCTCCTCCGGTTCTTCGGTTTCTAGTTGATTCTTTAGGTTTTCGAAATCTCTTATGTAAGTCTCGATGGAAATATGGTGGCACGTACCTTCTCCTTAGATTAAATTTCATCTCGTCCCAAGTGGCGACTTTGTTATAGTGGTGACATCTTTGTACGGCTTGGTCACGATCCCACTAGGACAAGGCATTGTCCGTGAGTTGAGCAGCATCAAAGCTCACTCTTTTATGATCCGCATAATGGTAGCACTAAAAAATGTACTCCATTTTTTTTTCCCTATCGAGGTACGCTTCTAGGTCGACCTTACCGGCGAAGGTGGGCGCGGTAAGTCTCGGGTCGATGTTGGAGTGCACTAGATCGTCCCGTCATGTCCGCGGTTATGGAGGTCTCTTCCTCGTATGACACAACGCCTAGGTGGAGGGTAATCCGAATTTGGATCAAAGTCTCCCTCTCGGTAAGAATCTGAGTCATCGTCCTGGGAGTGTAGGGAAACTCGTGTGGTGGCGGGTCTCAGCTCTAATCGGTCCATTCGAGTGTTGATGGATCGAAGCTTGGCTTGGAGTTGGGCCAACATTTCAGCTAGGCTGGGGACCTCAGCTGGGGTTTCCATGTTGTAAAACAAGAAACAAGTAGTTATCCTTTTTTTTTTTTGTAAACAAATGGAAATTGTAAAAACGAAAAATACGAAAAAGGCAAAATAAACTTAAGGAACAATTCTTTTTTTTGTCTTCTTAGATTGTGAACTAAGAACCCTAGCTGTCACAAGCAAGATATAGACTGGATCTTAAGCAAACAATGGTTAATTTACTTGAGAAACGAATCTAAAAACCTATGCAAAAGTGATGACGGTTTTAGAATTAAATAGAGCAAAAAGTAAAGATAGACACAACCTTCCAGGAAATCTTTGACTCTGATACCAAAATGATACACTCAAGCACACTCTAGATCCACAAGATGTTAACTACAGATTCTCCTAGTTTTCTCTCAGCTTGCGTGTCCTAGCTCGAGTAATTTGCATGCCTAGTTCAACCGGCTTGATGCCCTCATCAAATATGAAGAGTGAGATTTTATTATCTCTTAACCCTTAAAAAGATGAGTATACAAGTTATATATAAACAAGTGAGAAACCCTAGTTCTATACAAGACAAAAAGAGTGAGGATCACTAGTTCAGAAAAGTCTTATTAACTAACTTATTCTCCATATGCTTGGTTATCAGAATGCATATTAATTGGTTGTTGTGTCTCTACTCCCAAATCCTTAAGTAATTGCTCCAGTCATATAAGTTCATCAGTGATCTTCCTCATAGCTATATCCTCAACTTCAACACTCGAACAAGACACCACCTTCTGCTTCTGCCTCATAGCTATGTCCTCAGCTTCAACTCTCGAACAACACACCAAAATATTGATGTTTACATTCCCATCCATATGCCTTGCTCTTTAGTGCCTTTGATGTATCTAAGGATCTGTTTGACCATTTCCCAATGATGCATCTTCGGTTGTTGCATGTGAGTTTCGACTTTTGCAATCAGCGGCTAGGGTTTCTCATTTCATCAAAAACGTGCCATATATCATATATATAGGGAGTTTAAGTTAACCTAATTAATTCCTATTTGAACTAGGATTAATTTAGGTCCAGCCCAATACACCTAATTAATTCCTAGTTGAATTAGGATTAATTTAGGTCTGGCCCAAAACACATGTTCTCATCTAAAACCATGTATTATTATGCTCAAGTCATAAATTATTCCTGTAATGATCATTCCCTATTGAATTGTCTCCATTTGCTTAGGTATGTGACCCAATATGATCATATAGTACTAGTAGTGAGTATCTCAACTCACAGATTTTAAGTGGACTCTAGCAAGCCATTACAACCCCTAGTACCATATGACTTTGTCTAATTTCGATGTTAGAACCGACCACACAAGTAAGTACAAATGATTGCAGGACATTTCCAACAATCTCCTACTTGTACTGGAATCATATATTCCCAAAATCTCTTTGTCTCCATATCTCTATCTGCTCTAAGGCAAGAGTTTGTGTCATCCTTATTTTAATGACCCAGATCAATGTTTATCGACCTTGAATTTGTATTGATAGAGCAAACAAGCGTCTATCACCTTGTTTGAGTACGGCCATGCATTTTACAGTATCAAATCTTTCGAAGGGCCCAGAGATATCTTTCTCCCGTATATAGGAGGGACAAATTCCATCTTGTTCCATCCTCTTATCCTTTCTCACATTTCATGATATGCCCGACAAATTCCTTTATAACCACCAGTTACGGTTGGCGTTTGAAATTTTCAAAACATACAAATTCATATGCAAGAAAACAGCATGAATTCAGGTCTAAGGACTATTCTTTATAGTCGTATGAGAATCTCTTATGACACTCATTATACGATCTCGTAGAGTTCTCATAGCGGGTCATTTCCGATGCTATGTTCATGTTACACACATCTATGTGATTGACTTGATACTTATTATCAATGACTCCATGAAATTTAGTCATCAGTCACCTCACATACTAAGCTATCTCGTTATTTGTATCCCACTTTAATAACCATTGACTAGGGAATGAAATAATTCATGCAGTTTTATGCCTATAAAGTTTCATGATCAAGTCCTCAACTTGATGACCTATAAGAATGTCATGATTATTTCAGGATAAATATTTAATACAAGTTTTAAATAGAAATGAAATATTTTCATTAAACATAACCAAAATATGTTTACATCATAACATAAAACTATTATAACTCCCACTGGAACTAAGATTATATCTTAAGATACCTAAGGCCTATGCCATTGGCATGATACTCATACTTAGTCTGTGAAAGTACTATCGTCAAAGGATCAACAACGTTCTCTTTGCTTGAAACTTGGCTGATCTTCACGCCTCCTCTTTCAACGATATCTCTTATCAGATGATATCTCCTCTCTATATGCTTGGATCTCTGGTGCGATATGGGCTCTTTTGTCTGTGCAATGGCTCCATTGTTGTCACAATACAACACCACCGGCTCAGCAATACTCGGAATCACACCAAGTTAAGAGATGAACTTCTTTATCCAAACAGCTTCCTTCGCAGCTTTAGAAGCAGTGATGTATTCAGCTTTAGTAGTGGAGTCAGCTACAGTGCTTTGCTTGGAACTCTTCCAACTAACTGCACCGCCATTCAGACAGAAGACGTAAACGGACTGAGACCGAGAATCATCCTTATCCGTCTGAAATCTTGCATCCGTGAATCCACTAATAACCAACTCCTCACTTCCTCCGTACACCAAGAACATATCCTTAGTATTCCTCAAATATTTCAGAATGTTCTTGACGGCACTCCAGTGAGTCTCACCAGGATTTGATTGGTACCTGCTTGTCATACTTATTGCACAAGCAACGTCTGTACGAGTACAAATCATATCGTACATGATGGATCCTATTGCGGAAGCATAGGGATTCCTACTCATGCGTTCTCGCTCAGCAGGTGTCTTGGGACACCCCGTCTTGCTTAGAACCATGCCATGCGATATTGGTAAGAAGCACTTCTTGGAATCATGCATACTGAATCTGCTCAAGACCTTATCTATGTAAGTGTCTTGACACAATTTGATCAGCCTTTTACGTCTATCTCGATATATCCTGATTCCAAGAATATAGGCGGCATCCCCATGTCCTTCAACGAGGAACATTTTCCGAGCCAAGCCTTAACGAACTTCAGCAACGGAATGTCATTTCCGATAAGTAAGATATCATCCACGTACAACACAAGAAACGCAACTGCACTCCCACTAAACTTCTTGTATACGCATCTTTCTTCTTCATTCTTGATGAAGCCAAATTCTTTGACTGCTTCATCGAGACAAAGATTCCAACTCCGTGATGCTTACTTCAATCCATAAATGGATTTGTGAAGTTTGCACACTTTCCTAGCAGTTTTAAAATAAACAAAACCCTCGGGTTGTGTCATATACACATCCTCTTCCAGAATACCATTCAGGAACGCGGTTTTGACATCCATCTGCTAAATCTCATAATCATAATGAGCAGCAGTCGCTAGGAGAATCCGAAATACTTAAGTATAGAAACTGGATAGTTGGTTTCATCATAGTCCACACCATGGACTTGCTTCAAACCCTTAGCAACCAGTCTAGCTTTATAAATCTGTATATTACCATCCACATCAATTTTCTTCTTGAAAACCCATTTACACTCGATTTCTTTCGCACCATGAGGTAAATTGACCAACGACCAAACTTGGTTTTGTGTGGCCTTTAACCACTTTTACCGGATCTGCGAAATGACATGGATTCCATTTCGGATTGTGTGGCCTTTAACCACTTTTCGGAGTCTGGGCCCACCATTGCTTCTTTGAAGTTTGCAGGTTCATCGTTGTGAACGATCAACAAATCATGTCCTTCAGTCACAAGGAATCTCAGCTATCTCTCGCGTTAATGACAGATTCTACCGGATCTACAAACTTCAGGCTCTACAGGTGTTAATTCGACAACAACTTGCGAGTCTAACTGCTGCTCTTTTTGTACGGATTTAGCAGCTTCCAGTAGCTCTCAAATTTCTTCGAGTTGTACTTTACTTCCACTATTTTTCTTATAAAGGAACTCTCTCTCAAGAAAAACACCATGTCGAGCAACAAACACTTTGTTCTCGGTTCGGTTGTAGAAATAGTACGCCTTGGTTTCCTTCGGATAACCAACGAAGAAGCATTTATCTGATTTTGGTGCAAGTTTATCGGATATTAATCGTTTCACATAAACCTCGCATCCCCAAATCTTCAGGAAAGACAGATTGGGAATTTTTCCCGTCCACATCTCATATGGTGTCTTTGCAACTGATTTTGATGGCACTCTATTCAGTGTAAACGCAGAAGTTTCTAGACCATATCCCCAAAAGAATAACAGAAGATCAGTATGACTCATCATTGATCAAACCATGTGAAGTAATGTTCGATTCCTCCTCTCAGACACACCATTCCATTGTGGTGTTCTGGGAGGAGTGAGTTGTGAAATAATTCCAAAATCTCTCAGATGGTCGCTGAACTCTTGACTTAAGTATTCACCTCCTCGATCAAATCGAAGAGCCTTAATACTCTTGCCAAGTTGATTATGTACTTCATTTTGGAACTCTTTGAATTTTTCAAAAGATTCTGATTTGTGTCTCATCAAATAGTTATAACCGTATCTACTGAAGTCATCAGTAAATGTAATGAAGTAGTTGAAATTTCCTCTGGCACTTAGGCTCATCGGACCGCATACATCGGTATGTATAAGGCCCAATAAGTCGCTGGCCCTTTCATTGACTTTGTTGAAGGGAGCCTTTGTCCTTTTTCCCAATAAACAAGATTCAAATTTCTTATATGATTCATAATCAAATGAGTCTAAAAGCCCATCATGATGAAGTTTTTGGAAGTGTTTCTTGTTTATATACCCTAAACGACAATACCAAAGAAAACTCGGGTTCGAATCATTTACTTTGAGGAGTTTGATATTAATGTTATACATAGGTGTAGATTGGTCAATAATATAAAACTCATTTGATAATGGGGCGCTGCCATAAAATAAGTCATCTCGAGTAAAAGAACAACATTTATTTTTAATCGAAAATAAAAATCTTCAGTATCTAAAACCGAAACATAAAAAATGTTTCTGCTTATAGCAATTACATAGTAGGAATTTTCTAAAATCAAAACTAAACCAGATGGAAGAGACAAATTATATGTTTCTACGGCTAATGCAGCAACTCTTGCTCCATTTCCTACATGTAAGTCCACTTGCCCCTTCTCCAAGTTTGTACTGTTGCTTAGGGCCTGCATATTAGTACAAATATGAGCACCACAGCCGGTATGAAGTACCCATGAAGTAGAACTTGTTGAAGCAATACTTACTTCAATAACAAAAATACATGAAGGAGTGTCATACTGCTTCTTCATCTTCTTGTAATCTTCCAAATATTTCTTGTAGTTTCTTTTCCAATGCCCTTGCTCGTTACAGTAGTTGCAAACGTCTATTTTAGATAGGTCGGGCCTGATTCTGGGTATGGATGTGGCTGGCTCATGGTTCACAACCGGGTCAGCTTTAGCCTTTCCCTTACCTTTGTCTTGGCTAAGGGGACAATCTAGTTTAGCCAGATTATCAATATAACTCATCATTTTCATGACATGACTACTCACCGAACCATCCTTTGATAGTTTGCATTAGATGAGAGATTTCACCGTTTGGTATCTCTCATGTCGTGCATGTTCCTTGAAACATTCCCTTCAGGCCAGTCAAGATCTCGATGGACGACACAACATTCTCGTACTGCACCTGCAGTTCTGAGGTCATGGTCGCAAGCATCAAGCATTGCACATCTCTCACATCATTAGAATGTTTATCCCAAGCATTCCTAACTGCAACAATGGCATTGGCAGCCGGTCTAGGAGGCAAGACTTGTTCCAAAACATAGTCTTTCTTCTCCTGCCTAAGAACAATTCTCAGGTTACGGTACCATCTCAGGAAATTCTTCCCATTCAACTTGTCCTTCTCAAGGACATATCGAAGGGAGAATGAGTTGTTGTTATTTGCCACAGCTGAAATTAAGAGAGGTAAGGAGTTTTAGTTAGTGATGATTCAAGTGTTGAGAAATCTTAACATATTTAAGAAAACTCACATTGTGTTCAATCAATAGTTCCTCGATTGAATACAATGATCCCGAGATCCATATTTCAGAAAAATCTGAGTGAGCTGAGCTCATCGCCCAGACCTTAGTAATTTAGGTAAGCAACTTATTTGCTAGATATATAACTCTTGGTCGTAATTTGACATCTCATATGCCAAAATCACTCCGATGTCTCAAAGCTCAAGACGGTCTTGATAGCTCAGTCAATTTAACCAATCTCATAGTCATATGGTAACGGTTACCATCTGCCTCACCCATGTCAAAGTAGGTACCTAACCCGAGCTAGCCCACCATACGATGAAACGAGCCTTGACAGTTGACGTGAATTGGAAAGACATCAATTTCTTGATATTTGTTTGAGGAACTAAACTTTAACTTGAATGTATATCATATATGTACTCAAGAGGGATTTTAAAACTCAAAGAAATCAAATCAAAGGCTTTAAAATTTTATTTATGAATTTTCTAATCTTGACCCTGTGTCGGTTGGCACCTGCTGGTTTTTTTCCAACTTGGTATAATTTTTCTTAAACCGATTGCAAGAAAACCAGATCCGATCTAAACTTATTAAACTGAATCATTCAAGGCTATTTTAAATTAGGTTATATTTTATTTTGGTTTATCACAACAGAACCCTGAAACCATAAACCCTAATTTTTCGATTTCAATGAAACCCTAATTTTTTGATTTCAATGAAACTCTAATTTTTTATTTCAATGAAACCCTAATCATGCAATTCTAATTCAATTAAAACAAAGTTTTAATTAATCGATTGATAGATTAAACATCTTCACAAGTTAATGAGTTGCAAACGAACATGACTAAGGATCCGGACACTAAAACAAACTTTTTGATTAATGTTGGGGATGTTAGGATATCACTTAGCGACTCCTCTTGTCATGTTTTGCTGATGGTCTTTAAAGAATTATTTTCTATAGCTAGTGAAGATGCACCCATTCCGGAAGTCATCAAGGAGCTCATAAGCCGATTTCAAGACGTCTTTCCCGAATAGTTACCTCACGGATTACCTCTTATCTGAGGGATCGAGAACCAGATTGACCTCATCCCGGGAGCCCAACTTCCAAACCGAGCTGCTTATAGAGTCAATCCAACCGAGGCCAAAGAGTTGGAAAGACAAGTTGGAGACCTCATGAATCAAGGCTATGTGCGTGAAAGCCTCAGCCCTTGTGCCGTACTAGTTCTCTTAGTGCCCAAGAAAGATTGATCGTGGCGTATGTGTGTGGATTGCCGAGCCGTCAATAACATTACCGTGAAGTATAGACATCTTATTCTGAGGCTAGACGATATGTTAGATGAACTTGATGGGGCAAGTATCTTCACAAAAATTGACATCAAGAGCGGATATCACCAAGTGCGAATGAAAGAAGGTGATGAGTGGAAGACAACCTTCAAAACCAAGCAAGGCCTCTACGAGTGGCTTGTCATGCCGTTTGGTCTGTCCAATGCCCCATCCACCTTCATGCGGTTTTGACAACACTTCGAGAAGAAAAGCTTTATGCTAACTTCAAGAAGTGTGTCTTTGGTACTAATAAACTTGTGTTTCTAAAATTTGTTGTGAGTGCGCAGGGTTTACAAGTGGATCAAAAAAAGATAAGAGCTATTGAGGAGTGGCCCACGCCAACAGCCGTGAGCCAAGTGAAGAGCTTCCACGGCCTGGCCAGTTTTTACCGACGGTTTGTCAAAGACTTTAGTATTGTGGCCGCGCCTCTTACATCCATCACCAAGAAGAGCGAGGAGTTCACATGGGGACCAGCCAAAGAAACTTCCTTCTGGGAACTCAAGAGGAGACTCACCCAAGCCCCACTCCTCGTCTTACCTAACTTTGAGAAAACCTTCTAAGTGGAGTGCGATGCATTCGACATCGAGATTGGAGCGGTCTTGACCCAAGGAGGCAAACTCTTGGCCTACTTTAGTGAAAAATTGCATGGCCCTACCCTGACAAGGAGCTTTATGCCTTGGTTCGGGCCATGGAGACTTGACAACATTACCTTCCACCTCGGGAGTTTGTGATTCATACGGACTACGAGAACTTAAAACATCTTCGCGGCCAGACCAATCTCAAGAAGCGACACGCCAAATGGCTAGAGTTCATTGAGACCTTTCCTTACGTCAGTAAATACAAGAAGGGCAAAGAGAATATAGTGGCCGACGCTCTATCAAGGAGGCATGCTTTGATCACCACAATGGAAGCAAGAGTTCTGGGCTTTGAAGGAATCCAAGGGACCTATGAGACAGACCTGGAGTTCGGAGCAAGCTATACGGACCACATAAAGGGAGTATACTCTTAATTCTATCTTGCTGATGGTTTTCTTTTCCGTGAACGCAGGCTGTATATACCCGCTGACTCGATCCATACACTCTTATTACAAGAAGCCTATGGAGACGGCTTGACCGGTCATTTTGGAGTCACCAAGATTCTAGAAGTCCTTAATGAACATTTCTACTAGTCCAAGATGAAGCATATGGTAGAAAAATTCGTGGGACGCTGTATCACTTGCAGAACCGCCAAATCCACACCGCGGACCCACGGGTTATATAAGCCTTTACTTATTCGGAATGAACCTTGAGTTGATTTGTCAATGGCTTGTGTGCTTGGATTGCCTAATTTTTATCGCAAGGATGCTATTTTTGTGGTTGTTGACAGGTTCCCAAAGATGGCACACTTCATACCATTGATAAACAAGTTTTTACGGTGTTTTCTCAAATACCCTACTGTTTATGTAATCAATTGCAGGACAATATGGTGTCAATCCTACTGGGAGAGTAACTAGCAATTAAGATGTAATCTACTTGTCCTAATCTAAGCCAGATTCGATTTAGTGAGCAGTTGTCTAAACTAGGTGAAAATGAAATACTAAAACAGAGTGCTAAAAACAAAACATAAAAACAGAATGTAAAAACAGAGCATTGAAAATAAAGCAATAGAAAAACAGAGTAAAGTGCAAAACCGAATTTCAACCTAAAAGCAGAGTACTAAAATCCACAAAAATTCAATAGAGGAAAAAGGGGTTCTCGAGGTTAAGGATCAATGATTAGGGTATTCCTAGGGGTTCCAGACTTGTTTATCAACCTATTTAGATGACCTCTAAGCAAGGAATCACAAAGTAATCACATTCACTCTCATGCAATGGGACCTCTCTTGAAAGACAACCTGACTTGACTCTCGCCCAACGATTGGAAGTTCAAGAGGCTTTAAGTATGGACCTTACAGAGCCTAATAACACCCTAGACAATCAATCTCTTAAGTTAGGAGATGTTATCTCAACTTAAGCATGTTCAAGTGATTCCCCAAACACCTCTGGAGGGGGGGGGGATCACCAAGAGATCGAATTTCAATTGATCAGAAAGAAACAAGCATTAAGAACACTTAAATAAAAGAGATCTAAGACCCTAATCAAACATAAAAAAATCTGGAAATCCCTAAGTTTTCCCCTAATCTCACCCTTTCCTCAAGAACCCTAGACTAACTTACTCAGAATTCATAAAGTAAAGCATAAAACCATAATCAAAATCTAATCGCATAAACTTAAAGATCAAAATCGTAAATTGCTTTAAGAGAGAGAAGTCAAAATTTGCTAGAAAAGATGATATATTAAAACTGGAAATTCTAGTACAATTTATAGATCAACAAAAGATCTTAAGTCTTTAAAGAAAAAAAGGAAATTTACTTAATAAGAAAAGTGAAAATTCCCTAGAAAGAAAAATTGGAAAATTCCTTGAAAGAGAAAAGGAAAATTCCTTCAGAAAAGAAAAAATGGAAAAAGGCCTAAAATAGTTGGGCTTTTGCCTTTTCACATAAAGGGTACCATTGGGCCCTTTTTACAAAAAGCCCAAAAGAAAAGTCAACTCTGTCGAAAGTCAACGTTCTGGTCCGAAAATCCACTCGACCAAGTGTGGTCGAGTGTCATGGAGATATGCCAAATCTTCTAGATCACATCCTGAACTTTAACTCTAGGCCAGCCGATTTTCCATTGGTTTTCTTGTAGTCCGAAATTCTTCATGATAAGCTCCAAAAAGTACCTAAAATACCCTTTATGCAATGTGTGCAATGCCCAACACTAAGTATGCAAATTACGCCTAAAAGGACTTAAAGCAATGATAATAATGCAGGTATGAATACAAAACATGCTAAATAATGGCCCTAAAATGTGGTAAAATCCAGACACATTAACTCCCCCAAACTTAGTTTTTGCTTGCCCTCACCGTAATCCACAAGTGAACCCTCATTCCTTTGTAAGAACCACAATATACTTTCATCAAGACTTAGCATAAAAACCGAATATTCCCTAACACTTAGTTGGACTCTTAAGAAACTCATATTTGAAACCTATTTCTATAAGTGCAGTCCGTAAAAGGGGCTATTGATCAAAGACCTTGGGATTTAACTTCCTCAAATTCAGCTAGACACTATGGTTTAAGCATTTTCAATCACTTCTCAACTTCTACTACTACCATACTTATTAGCTTCAACTTTATCAATGAGACATGAAAAAGTACCGGTTTACGCACAGTCCCAGTTCACCTTAGGCATCGATGTATTAGCTTTATCAATAGGACGCGAAAAAGTACGGGTTTACGCACAGTTCCGGTCAGTCTTAGGCAATATCGAAATGGTTTTATCGATGAACACAAGAAGGTACGGGTTTACGCACAGTCCCCGTTCATCTTAGACCATATTATTTGAGCCGAGTTGTAAGAAGGATGATTCTATATTCATCTTATGCTTTTCTTTTTACTTAGCTAGCTGAGCCTAAGGAAGGATCTTATGCAATGTATCTCAAGCCCCTTATTTGGAAATATGGAATTCGATTATGAGGCAACAAATCTGGTTCTTTTTGAGACACAACCTAAGTATTGGTTTCAAAGGTCAATGATCTACCAATCAATGTTCAAGAGGGAAAAACACAAGTCCAAGAGTTCACTATGGTTACTAGCCAATCAACCTAGCAAGTCTGTCTATTTAGCAAGATGATTCCTGAAACTCTAGACTCAATCCTATATGAATGCAATGAACACTCTGTTTTTAACTGATGCTTTTTTGATTTTTTCAAATTTGTATGGGTTTTCTATGCCTTAGATGTGATGCAAATGATGAAATGCAAATAATAAAAACTAAGAATCACAGAAAACAAAGTCAAATGTCCTCTAGAATCCTCCCCCAAACTTAAATCATACAGTCCCTTGTGTGTATAAAAGTCCGAAAGAGGATCCTAGACCAGCAAGTCAAGTGAAAAATATGCAATGGTATGTACAATGAAAGGAAGGGATTTGGTACCTCTCTAGTGGTTCCAGTAGTCAGCTGCCACATTCTGCATGATTTCCATGTAGTGGTCGTTGTGCCTCTGACGCTCAAGCTCAGCTTGCTCGAGCGTTTCGGTCAAGTGTTTGGATTGATGCTCGATCGGCTGTTGCTCGAGCGGCTGGCTCGAGCTTGCCCCAGCTGCATCAAAAGGCCTTCTGTATGAGAAGGCTGCGGTGTTTGCAAAGGAATGTCTAGATGGTGCGGGTTGCTGTTGTCTTTCATGATCAGTGGATACAGAGGCTCGTCTTGGGCGAGTTGGTGGTGGTGGTGGACCGCTGTTTCTTTCTAGAACAGCCACTCTTCTATTCAGATCCTTGTTTTCCTGCCTTCTAGCTTCGTCACTTGCAGTCAGCTTCTTCACCTTCTTTATTAGCCATTTGTTCATCTTTTGCAGCAAGCCTATGTGCTTGTGTGCTTCCCTGATTGGCTCCCCTTGACGTGGTGGCATCGTGTATTCTTCAAAGCAATATGCCTCAGGATCCACATCATCACTGTTTGTTGGAGATGAACTTTGTTGAGGGCCATTGGGATCGTATAAGGCTTCCAAAGGCGGATTAAAATCCGTGTTCTGTCTCATCCTTATTGACGTGTACTCCCTATTTGGCAAGAGTAGAAAAGCATTTGGTCTAAGCAAGTGATGGAAATAGTAAGTGAGCTTACCTCGCACCTCAGCCACAGCTAAGAATTGGCTTCTCCTCAAGTAATCGATGTTCATGAACCGAGGATCAGCCCATTCTACCTCATCGATTGGCACATCACATCTCTCCAGAATGCATGTGACAAGCCCGCCAATCGTGATCTTATCGTCACGTCCTCCAGTCCTATTGTCCCTGGCCCAATCGCGGTATGTGATTAATTGGTTTGTGAATTGGATGGTTAGACCACTGTCGTTCCTATCTCCGATAATCGGGGATCCGTCACTCCTTGTACCAATGATGTCTTTGAGAGCACTCACCAGCATTTCCATTTCCCCCTAAATTGATTGTTCCAGTAGTAAAACGTGAGAAAAAGGTATTTGCAAGGATTGTGCGAAAGTACCTCAAGGCTAGGTTTCAGATTAGAGACGCCTTTGATCGTGAGGATGAGAATCTGCTCCTTGTTGAGGCTATTGAACGCCACACATCATCTAGCTCCGCCCTATCAAAATCCGGTCCATAGTTCTCGGACTCTGCTCTTGGAAACTCGAAAAGATCTCGAAGAACTCTGAAAGTCATGCGATAATCTCTTCCTCTAATTGCAAAGAAAATGTAACCGCCACCTTGCTTTTCTTGGAGACTCACGTTTTCTGCATCATACAGAACGATCTGAACCGTCGCCAGAAACTGTAGAGTCTCCTCCTTGTATTCTTGTTGTGGATGTGACACAAATGTGGACAGCCCACAGTTTTGTAACATGAGATCCACATCTCTGGCT
>JAKUCM010006444.1:0-12682 GCA_023374145.1 Lepidium sativum
TTTTTAGATTTTTTTTATCAACGATAAATTATATTAGACCACAACTGATCGGCCCAATAACCAAATTTTTACATAATGTAGGCATGGGGACTCGATCCCAGCTTATGCAAATGCGCTGCCTTAAGTGGACTTAACGCCTGCCACTAGGCTAGATGCCATTTGCAGTTTTTAGATTTTAGTTTTTAGATTTTAGATTTTAGATTTTATTTTTTAGATTTTAGTTTTCAAATCTAAAATCTAAAAAGTTGGTTTTTGGTTGTTGGTTTTTGAAAAAGAATAACGTTAGTTTCCTAAAACCTAGTTTTTGAAATTTATGAAAAAACCAAAAAACATAAAACTTGATTACCTAAAACTAGTTTCTTTATAAAAACGAATTCTCTAAAAACTGTTTTTGAAAAAACATGATTGCCTAAAACTAGTTTTTGACAAAAACAAAATTCAAAACTACTACAAAATCACCTTCCAGTCAATATCTATATTTTGTTATCCTATTCTCTTTTCTTTTTTATCAATATTTTATCATCCTCTTCTTTTTTATTGCTTTACATGGTGAGAAATCTTTAATTTGTAGGGCACGCATTATCTATTGCCGGTCAGAAATACACATAAATACAAGTTATTACATACCTAAATATATATATATATACCATATTTTGTCCAATGCATATAATTGGCTGAATTAAGTTGAGTATAGGAACTATAAAGTTAATCTAGGAAAAATGATAAATATTTGCATACAAAAAACGTTCTTGATACGAAAAGTAATATACTTTATCAGAATCCATGCTTGGTTAAATAATTAGCATTAGCAATTATTTGTATAGCATACTCTTCTTTCGTAGCAGCATTTGTATATATCATACTTAATTTACCTTTTAATTAGCACGCATGGAATCATGAAATGACTTGAAAATAATCCATCACACATTTTGACTTCAGAGACGAATTAAGACGATTATTAAAATCGTTTTGAATAATATATATTTAAATCACATGATAAACGAGAAGTATGTCCCGATCATAATTAGGTGTTTTTATTTTCAACAAAATCGAAAAATACACAGTTTTAACATCGTTTAGTCCGTGCATTATAACTATTCTAAATAATTCATAATTAGACAATGGTCTAATGTTTGTCATGTGAATTTAAATATTTGTCTTGATATTTCACGAATTTATATATCTTAATAAAAGTTCTGTATGCTATAACTTTTATGTAAATTTTCTCTAGATTATATAAAAGAAAAGTTTAATCATTATCTTTTTTAATATTTTGTCACAATCATAATCTAATCTAAGTGTACCATATTGTCAAAGGCACGTCTTAACCAAAGACGACAGGGCGTGCAATATGAATAAGAAGAAATAATCCTTTTACAAAGAAAGAAAATTAATTAACTCATTTTTTAAGTAAAACTCCTAAATTTCAATCTTTTGATCCGTCGAACGAAATCATACAGTATAACCTTTATAAATTAATACTCTTTAAATTAATATATACTAAAGACTTCTATAAAATAATATAATTTTATAGTTTGAATTGATTTTTTGGTGCAATTAGTATATCGATAAATTAATAGTCTCTATAAATTAATAAAAATAAATTATTTTAGTGTAATTTTAACATTATTAATTTATAAAAATTTAATTGTATTTTCTTTGTCACCCTTATATTAATATAAGCTTTGGACCTATTTAAATATTTGAAAGTGGAAGTTTACATATATATTACTTCATCCCAACAAAAAGTACATTTTTTACATGGAAATTATAAAATTATAAAATAAAAAACTTAAAAACTTGCAAAATCAGAAAAAGAGCCATATATAGTGAACGACACTAATTTTTACATAATTTTAAAAATATTTTATTTGTGGAGAAAGAGATCACACGTTTAAACTACTATATATATATATATATATATATATATATATATATATATATATATCAATCAACGTATGCATAAGGGATAAGATAACATAGTATATATTATCAGTTTGGACCTTTTTATTTTAGACTTTAGACTTCAAAAATCACTTCACAGCTCATAACACCCACATATAATTGACAGAAATTTATGTAGATTTCCAAAGTTGATATTTTAAAAATATAATATATATATATAATCTTAATATTGGGCCAATAGTCTGTTGTTATTATCTCACGTGAAAAACTAAAAATCAAATCTGAATCAATTAAATCAGCCTTTACCATTAGCGGACAAAGCCTTACTTATATGTTTTCATCATTGCTCCTTGAAAACTCTGAGCCGATAACTTGGAACTCTTCAGATTTCCAAAAAGAAAAATAAAAGAAAGAAAAAAAATCTAATTATAACAAGTGGGGTCCTAAAAGATTTCACTGACTCTTAAATCTTTTATGTCATTCAATTTTTCAAATGTTAATCTCCACTCAAATTTCTTACATCTCTTTTTTTTTTTTTGCTTTTGATATACAATATTATATATGCTTTAGGTAGTGTAACTTTACTCAAGCTGATAAGTTATTAATTAATATAGTTTATTTTTCAACTTCACTCATTTTTTCTTCTAAATTAGTGAGGTGACATTTACGTTACATAATGTTTTAACAATCCTGGTCAGAAAATCTATTTTGAACTTTAATATGATATTCAAAATTTTTAATTAACGTTAAAAACAATAGCCAATTGTGATGGAAGCTTAATCATTTTTCTAATCTCTAAACAATCTTTTTGTTACCATAGTTACCTCAAACTTTTATTTAAAAAAGAAATAAAATCGTCCAAAGAACGGTTTGGGATTTCGAATGAAGAGATGATAAGCTCTTTCTAATATCTCACATTCCAAAATTTTACACTTTTAACCCATTTGTAAATATCATATATTTTGTAGATCTAGACATAATACCCAAAACCTAAAATCCGATCCAAATCCTACCTGAATATAGAGATTTGCTTCAGGTTTGGATTTTGCTAAATACCTGATCGACTTTTATCTAAGTAGTTTAAATTTGGATTCGGATAAATTCAAAAATCCGAAAATAAATCTACAATAATTCGAAATCAATTAACCGGTATAGTTATGTATATATATATTATGTCGACTCATTTTTCTTTATTTTACTAGTTTTGTCATAACATTATGAGCAAAATAACTTAATCTTCAATGTCTTCCATTTTTTTCAATCTGGAAAACACAAAAATTAAGGATCTTTTCTTTCTTCTGCGACTTCTAAAAATATTTCAGAGGTAATTTGTTTTTAGGATATTTGTTTGTTTCTTTTATTATTCTTCATGTCTTATCTTTCGATTTCATAATTTTCTGATTGTTTGATTTTTGTTATAATGGTTGAAAATTTATTAGATTTATGTTTATATGATTTAATTGTAGTAAACTCTTATAGATCTCGACCATATTTGTGAGTCATGGTTATGTTTTTGTAATTTAGGGTTTTGTTTTTGTAATTTAAGATTTTTGTTCTTGGATTTTTTTTTGTTCTTTCACTTTTTTTATTTTATTTTGTATTAGCCTATAATCATTTTGTCTCTTGTGTTAATGGTTGTTTTTCCCAGCAGATATAATTAAGTCATTTCTTTTATTTTCTTCTACTTATCCTATTTTGTTTATTTGAATTCGATTTTTATTATGTCTTTATTGTTGTGGCAATAATATTGAATGTTTCCTTATATTGAAGTTGTACATTTTTGTTAAAAATGAGTTGTATTATTGATTAATTATTAGATTCGAGTATTATTGATTAATTATTATTAATTATATAAGACCATGATTATTGATGGGTTGTAATGGGTATCTAACATTAAAAATATAATAAAAAGCAATGGTAAAGTGCGTTATAAGTGAAGAATCGTTTCTTAATCAAGAAACGTTTTTGGCAAATTAGAGATGACATGTGTCAGCACGTTATTGGACCGATGAAAAAAATTAAAATCCTTAAAAAAACCTCTCATTTCCTTCTTGATTTTCCCTCTCTTTCTCGCGACAAACTCTCTCTTCTCTATCGATCTATCGATTCAACAAAATCCGGCGACGATGCCGTGTTGTTTTCACCTAAATGAAGCCGGCGAATGAATCCCCGGAAAGAAAACGGCCGTAATCTGACTCGCAACCATATTTTTCCGGCGTTTCTGGACAAACGCATAGAGAAGACATGCAAAAAGGAGAGAAGATGATGCAAGTAGATATGTGAAATCGATGGCCAAAACCGCGTAATTGGAGGTCGATCAAATCCAGCGCTCTTCAACCTATTTTCAAACAAAGCTTAGAAGCTTTGTAGTCATGTTCGTGCTTCTCCTTTAGAGGTAAAAGTTTCTTACTTCAGCTAGTGTTTATATGTTGATTGGTATGGTTCTTATCAATAAGAGCTTAGAGTCTTTAATTCACGAGCTAATTTGGTATTTGGATTAGTTTTCATTATTTAATATTGGGAGTTTATTGTTTTCAGTCGTTGTGTTGGAAATTAGAGTTTAGAATTTGGAAGACGTTGTCAAAGATTGTAATTTGAAACCCTTCTTGGCTGCTCATAGTCTGTGCTCAAATGCAGATTGAGGTTTTAGGGTTTAAGTATATGTTCAGGTGGAACTTTAATACTCTGTTTGGTAAGTAGCTTCTAGGCAGATAACATTCTTAGCTCTTGCTTCTGTTTTGTGTCTTGATCTCTGCTTGGTTAAACACTAGCAAAGATGTTATTATAGGTAATGAGCAAAGAGGTGATGCATTTTGGAAGCGGATTGCAGACTATTTTGCTGCAAGTCTGAACGTTTCTGCTTTGAACAAGAGAGGGCCAATACAATGAAAACAAAGATGGTCAAAGGTAAATGAGATCTGCTGTAAGTTTGTTGGATCTCATCAAGCTGCAACAAATCAGATGGCTAGTGGTATGAATGATGATGATCAGACAAAGCTAGCATATCAAATCTATGAGTCTGATTACAAGAAGAAGTTTAACATGGAGCATGCATGAAGAGCTTTGAGACATGACCAGAAGTGGTGTGCTCTCAAGTCTACCAAAGAAACAGCGAATAACAAGGGACGAATGAGTGAATCTGAAGCTTCCCACGGTGAAGGAGAGTCTGAATCTCGTCCACAAGGAGTTAAGGCTGCCAAGAGGAAAGGCAAAAGGTCTTCGGAAGAAGCTGAAGGTGGAGATCAAGCTTTGGAACGGATTAAGAATTTATGGGAAGTAAGGCAAAAGGACTTTGCCTTAAAACAACAAGAACATGCGTTGAAGGAAAAATTAACGAACAAGAAATTGCTTGAGTGTATCCTATGTAAAACTGAGCCATTATCTGAACTTGAAGAAGAACTAAAACTCAAGCTAATTAGAGAGATTCTGCTCTGAACTTGATGTATGCTATGAGTCTGTTTGAATCTGTTTTCAATCTATTAATGTATGTGTTATGAATCTTTTGCTTAAGTTCGTTTGAATCTGTTTTCAATCTATTTATGTATGTGTTATGAATCTTTTGCTTGAGTCTGTTTGAATATGTTTTCAATCTATTAATGTATGTGTTATGAATCTTTTGCTTTGAATCTATTTCGAGTTAGTATGTGTTATGAATATGTTTGTTGTCATTTAATCTATCATCTGTTTTCAGTTTCAGGATTAGGAGTAACCAATTATGTGTGAATACATAACTTTTAGGTAGTTGAGAAAACTGTTGGACCTGGAGCACCTTTCACGAAAGAGTCACTTGCTGAAGCTAAGATAAAATTAGAAGCGTTGGACAAAAAAGATAGGGAAAGAAGAAGAACGGCAAAGTTGAAAAACAACCTTGAATCTTATATATATGCTATGAAAGAGAAGGTGGGTGCTTTGTATAGATCCTTCCTTGGTTACTTCTTGGGTCCTTTGCTGCTACATTATTCGTTTCCCCTTTACCTATATATTGTTTGTAGCTGATATTCTTCTCAAAACTTATAGCTTTGGTTTGATTTTAGTCTGTGTGCAGCTGGAAACACCCAAGTTTGAAAATATATCCACCCAAGAAGAGCGAAAGACGTTTGTTGAGAAGCTTGATGAGGCATGTATTAAATTTCCTGTAAACTAAAAATTCTATTGTGTTATGAATATGTTTGTTGTCATTTCCTGTTCTCGTACCAATAGCTTAGTGTTGGTAATGTTATTTACATTTTCATTGATAACTCGGATGTTTTGAACTCCCATAACATATTATTACTATAATTTTTCTAAGTTTGATCATATTTAAAGACTAAAAAATTCATCGAAAATTTAAGTGTTGCATATAATATGGTAAGAGAGTTTCGAATTCAACTAGCGGTAACATCATTTTATATTTTATTGTAAACCACATGTTACCATCACAAACATCTAAAAATAAGAGTAACGTGGCATTGACCATATAAAGTATAACACAACAACAAAGACACTTTATAAAGACAAGCTCACAGG
Source organism: Lepidium sativum (assembly GCA_023374145.1). NCBI lineage: Eukaryota > Viridiplantae > Streptophyta > Magnoliopsida > Brassicales > Brassicaceae > Lepidium > Lepidium sativum. The sequence continues at coordinate 6,412 of JAKUCM010006444.1, forward strand.
CTCAAATAATTTAAAGAGGACAATTTGTTGTAGTCATGGACTCAAATAAACGACAAGAGTATAAAGTATAACACAACTTGTTGTAGTCACAGACTCAAATAACACAAATATAAATATGTACTTCTTGTAGTCATTTATTTCATTCGAAAAACTTTTTAAAAACACTCTTTATCACAATCTATTTTCATTACAAATCACTCTTTTACAAAGTGCAATATTGGATATGGCATCGTCTTCCTGTGATGAGTTAGCTGAAGCATTGAATGAGGAATTCGATAATCTATTCTACGAAGAATTGGATACTTCATTGTACTCTTACAATGATCCTATAGCAGCTCCAAAACTGAGAAAAAAAGAATCCATATTGAAAGACACCGTGAAGAAGGACACATGAAGTTATGGAACGACTATTTTGCTGAAAATGCAACTTTCCCGCATAATATGTTCCGACGTCGTTTTCGAATGAATAAGCCATTATTCATTCTTATTGTTGATCGACTATCAACTGAAATTCCTTTCTTTCAACAACGAAGAGATGCAACCGGAAGGTACGGTTTCTCTGGACTACAAAAATGTATTGCAGCAATTCGTATCCTCGCATATGAATGTGCGGCTGATGCAGTTGACGAATATCTCCGAATTGGTGAAACCACTTCCATGAAGTGAATGGAACATTTTGTCGATGGAATCATTTATTGCTTTGGAGATGAGTACCTAAGAAAACCCACCGCAAAAGATCTTCAAAGGCTACTCATGATTTGAGAGATGAGAGGATTTCCCGGCATGATGGGAAGCATCGATTGCATGCATTGGGAGTGGAAGAACTGCCCCACCGCTTGGAAAAGGCAATATACTCGGGGTTCCGGTAAACCAATGATCATTTTAGAGGCAGTTGCTTCCCAAGATCTTTGGATATAGCACGCGTTTTTTGGTCCTTCGGGAACTCTAAATGATATAAATATTCTTGATCGTTCTCCGGTTTTTGATGACATATTGCAAGGTCGAGCACCGAGAGTTAGGTATATAGTAAATGGGAACAAATATCGTTTGGGTTACTATCTCAATGATGGAATTTATCCAAAATGGGCTTCCTTTATCCAATTTATCCCACTTCCACAAAGTGAGAAAGCATCTTTATTTGCAACCCACCAAGAAGATTGTCGTAAAGATGTCGAACGTGCTTTTGGAGTTTTGCAAGCCCAATTTGCGATTGTTAAAAATCCAGCTCTAATTTGGGATATGGCGAAAATCGGAAAAATTATGAGAGCATGTATTATACTCCACAGTATGATAGTAGAAGACGAACGACACATGTATACTCATCATTATCTCAACGAATTCATAGAGCCGAAATCTCCTAGAAGTACAATGGTCGATTTCACATATTGATATACACGTTTTTAGCACGTCTTAGGAGCATCATTTAAGTACATTATACATACATTTTGATACATTCTCATATAGTTGGAGTCTAGATAGTATCATTCATACACATTCACATGCATCTGCATACATACTACATTTTATGAGTGTTCAGGTACTGGATGCAGGCAGATTGAGCCTCAGTTCGAGCCCAGATTGAGCCCCAGCTCGAGCTTAGATCGAGCCCCATTCGAGCCCCAACTCTAGCATAGATCAAGCCCATTACCGAGCCACAGATCGAGCCCAGTTCGAGCCCCAGCTCGAGCTTAGATCGAGCCCATTACCGAGCCCCAGATCGAGCCGAGTTCGAGCACAGTTTCCAGACCTGATCGAGCCCAATTCGAGCCCCAACTCGAGCATGGATCGAGCCCCTTTTCCAGACCGGATCGAGCCCACTTTCAAGCCCACGCTCGAGCCCAAGATCGAGTTCATTCGTCACTGAGCCAAACCAAGGCTAAAATCCACTGCTCTTTGGTCCGAGTTTATCTAGGGTTTTGCTATGAGTTTAGTATAAATATTCTTACATGTTGCAAAAACCCGGACACTAGTTTTTTGACTATTGATTTTTCTTGCGAACTTAGAGCTCTGTAATCGAACCCAACTTTTTGATTTTCGAGTTTATTTTATGCAATTCAGTTTTACGTTAAGCGTTGACTTCATACCTTGTTCGAGTACTTTATTGATGCATTCAAACCCTGAATTCGTGTTTGTTGTCAAACTCATGCGTTCTGAGTAGTCATTTAATGTTCCTGAGGATGAGTTAGGTATACGTGATACTTAGGTTTTCTAAGGCGCTTAGGGTTAGATTTATGTAAGTCTTTTCTGATTTGGTGTTATCATCACCAGTTTCATTCTGATCAACTGAGGCTTGTTCTGAGACGCTCTAGCACTGATGGGTGTTTGGTAGAGCGTCAGACTGAACCACTTCAGAGATTTACATGCTTAGCTCGAGGGATCGAATGTATGAGGTGTGAATCGGCGCTAAGCGAGTTGATCGTTCATTCCGACTAGATTATCAAACGCCTATGGCGATAGGGTCTGTTAGTAGTCTACTCGAGTTTGTTTACCACGAGAGTGGACTCATTATTTGTGTTCTCGTTGCCTAGATACTAGCTCTATTGAGTGATATCAGGCGCCTAGTTAACTTAAGAGTCACATTGACCTATGAAACTCACTCCTCATGATCCTGCTTTCTCACCCTGCGTTAATTCTATTTGATACTCTGCTTTTTATTGCCTTGTTTGAATTATTTACAATTGCATCGTTCTGTCTATTTTCGTTTTAAGGGTTCGAATTTAGGTTGTTAGAGAAACCACACTTTGATTGGCTTGAATTAGAGTAGTTAACTGCATCCCGGTTGATAATTACATTCCCAGTTGGATTGACACCTATTATACTACAACCGACGTACAAGTATAATAGAATTTGACAATAGAGTAAAAATTCTGTTATCACATATTCTACTGATATGCCTTCAAATCTCGTCAATATGATGTCTACTAGAACTCGAATTCGGGATCGTACTACGCATGAACAATTGAAGAACGATTTGGTCGAGCATATATGGACTAAATTCTCTCCTAATCAAGATTAAATTGTTTGTGTTTTAGATTATTTATTTCATATAATAGTGTGTTTTGTAATTTTAAATTTGTAATACTAATTAAGTTATCTAATTTTTATTTTTTTTAATTTTTTTTCTTAAGAAACCCAACTAAGAGACTACCAATAATCACACTTAAAAACTCAAAACACATATACATCTCTTATCTCACATTTTCTCTAATATATTAATTAAATAATGCTAAGAGACCCTAACAAAAGACCCTCAATAATGTTGCTCTAAGTAATGACATTGAAAATGGATTAGGTTCAAGTTTAAGTTTTAAAAATATCTGAATCAAACCATACCCAAACCCAAAATTTATATAGATTTGGATATCATTCAGATTTCATAGTAAATATTAAATCCGACCCGAACCTGGTTTAAATATATCTGAAGCTCGATCAAGTTTTATGTCTAAATTCGAATTACCCGAGATCTGAAGTTCTCGACAATCAAGTTTGAAGTTTGAGTATTTGAATATCCAAACCTAATATTTCATAGTTACATTAATTTGGTATTTTAAATATTTATTTATTATATTGTTGGGGAATTCTTGAAATATAAAATAAAATAAATAAATTTGTTTATTAACTTTTGAAAAAAGAAGACAATAGAGACAGAGACAATTTGTTGGAGCATTGGTGGACCTGGGGCCAAGTAATTGAATTTAATGACCAAAAGAAAATTAAATAGAAAAAAAATGAAGTGGTGGAAAATGGGAGTGACGTTGAAGTAGATAAGTGGTGGAAATGAAAGTGAAGTAGCTTTGGTTCCGTAAGTTAGTCTTTCCTTGAAAGTACATCTTGCTGTCTCACTCTCACGGCGTTGCCTTGCATGTCGTTTTGCTCTTTCTTCTTATCAATCTATCCAATGACGTGGACTTCTGTTAACCCTTAGCAGTTTCTATGACTCCCTCGTGTCTTTGTCGGTTCCAAATTAATGCAACAATCTTTTGAGTTATTACATCACTTCTATTGGTTTCGTCTCATCTTCATGTTTCTTCTTCCAACGGTTTTGTTTGGTTTCGTATTAGTTAGTTTGAGAATTTAATAACGAATTATGATCGAATTGTCGGAGCTTGTGATCTAGCGGTAAGAGATAAGTCCGGAATGCATGCGTTTTTTTTGTCAATGGTATATTATATATTGGATCACAACTGACTAATTCAGTAGCTAAATTTCTAGATAATATAGGTAAGAGACTCGATTTTTGATTGTGCAAATGAGCTGCCTTAAGTGTATTTACCGCCGGTTACTAAGCTAAATGTCATTTGTGTTTATGAATTCGATTCTCTTAATATTAGAAATTATTTCATAACTATTTTTGACGCATAAATTAACACATATTTAATACCAGGTTACACCTTTCCAAAAAAAATAATTCATATGCTATTGATCAAAATTTAGGAATGATTAAAGAAACATTATATTTTTTTGTGAAATTAAGATATTAGAAATCGTAGCTCATTAGGATTAGGTTAGGTAATGACAGGATAGTTGACTTGTAAAGACCTGAGAGAACTTCACGATAAATTGGGTTAAACTGATGGAGAGAGGTTTTGGGCCTTTTCGGTTATTAAAGAAACTTATTGGGCCTACTTACAATTTTATTATTGGGGCTATATTGATTGCATGCCCAAAGTTTTAGTGATGTTGCTTTTGGGCTAAGGGTTTTTGATTATTCGTTTTGGGTCTTTTATGTTCGAGTTTTCATGTGTTTTCTTTTTGTCGGCAGAGTTTTCATGTGTATAGTATTTTAATTATTATAAACGAAAATGTCTATGTTGAGAAGGAAAAATGTCTATATTCTTCGACTAATTTATTTGACATGTTTAGTCATATTTTCCTTTTTCCAACAACAATTACATCAACGAACAAATGATTCAAATCTAAAATCATTTCAAATCTCTAATATCAGATATAACAAACACGACTATTTGTAATCAAAACAGTAAAAAACATTACTAAAATCAGCACTCACACATTTAACTAAAATCATATTTTCAATCATGTCATTTATCTTCAAATGACATTTAGCCTAGTGGCAGGTGGTAAGTCCACAAGAGGCATACGCACTTGTATATTCTGGGATTGAGTCCTCCCGTTTGCATTTGCAAGAATTTGATTAATAGGCTGACCATTTGTAGTTCAATGTTGACAAAAAAAAAATTCTTGTCATTTATCTATGTTGCACGATTTCAAATCTAGTTTTGAAGTTATTTTTAGAAACATTATTTAAGTATAATTAACTAGTTTAGGCATAAATCATGTGTTTCTCTGCATTTAATTCTAAAATCTTTAAATTATAGGGCTGATATTTTCATTCACAATATCCTTCCAAAGATTCGATTCGATGTTGTAAACTTTCACAAAATTTTAATATAATTATCTGAATTAACAATAAAAACATTAATGCTGATTTATGTCAAGTAGCTAAGTCAATCTCTATTGTCTTTCCACGAAGTTCGATTCTAAGAAATTGTATAATCTATATTTTATATTGTTCAAAGGTTTAGAAAAAGATTTGAGGTATAGATCGGAAAATAGTCTATCCAACTGTTGACAAGAAAAGATAGATGATGTAAATTAATAAACTTTGGCGAAAGTTTTCAAATTGACAGTTGCTATTATTTTTCATGTTACACATTCATTCGTCCCATCATTTTACATGTAGTATTATATGGAGTTATGACTTTTAAAGTCTACATGTACATTATATATATAGGCTATATATTCCACCATTTGTAGTCCATTGTTGTCATTTAAATCCAAGATGTTGGGTTTATGTAAGACATAGAAGTACACATACACAAGAAGAAGACATACAAGTACAAAAACAAACCTGACAATTCAATAGACAAACTCTATACACTTACTTATTCAAAAAGTGCTTAATAAGATAATAGAGATGAGTAGAGAGCTTAATCAGACAATAGAGGGATCAATAAAGCTTAATAAGAGAATAGAGATCGAAGATACATATGACCGAGAGCTACGAAATTAGAGAAGAGGGACATCGAAGAGTGGCAAAAATGGGCCGAAAGATATGTTGAAGATACCATTGACTTCTTGATCATCAGTTGATTGATCCTGAGGTCTATACATTTGGTCCCTCTTTGAGACTTGCTGATCTTGTCAATCTCTATATTGTATCAACAACAATTCACTCATTAAGTGTCAATATAAACCCATAAATATGTATTAAAATGTATTAGATTCACATGCATAGAAATGTATAGACCCA
>JAKUCM010006445.1:0-15729 GCA_023374145.1 Lepidium sativum
ATAGATAAAGTTCTTTAAGAACTTGTTGATTAGTTTAAAAGAAGATACTTTAACTAATTTGAGGAATTTAGGGCTTTATCTCATGATGTAATGACATAAAGTCTCTTTAGAAATAGTATAAATTTAATTACAAATCACGTCAAAGTTGTTAGCCGGTCTATTTTAACATGCACATAGAACTAACCTATCACATCCAAGTTAAAAAATAGTAATTAAAAAAGTATATATGGGGAATTAATGGGATTTATACCTTAGGGACTAGATTGAAGTCATAATCGAGGCAGTTAATTGCCCACGTACTCACCAATATTAAACTCCACAATGATCCAAACAAGAATTATACTTGTTATTGCAATAAAAATAGGTTAGTGTATGCAAAAGTATTAATCATAATTAACGATTTAGTCAAAAGTTGACGGCAGCGATAGGCAACTAATCCTAACTTTAACTCACAGTGACTCCCACGTCCAAGAGTACATTAATCTTTTATTCTTTTTCACTACGCACTAATGTTTTTTTTTTCTCTAGAAAAAATATTTGTTATAATTAATACTGTATAATTAGCCGAGAATAGGTGGCCCAGTGGTGTAGTCACTTTATAAATCTTCTGGGTACCAAGATCGAACCTTCTATCTGTAGTTGTAGGAGTGAGATTTAAAAACCAGTAGATTAGTTGACAAAACAAAAATTAATAGTGTATGATTTCAGTTTTATTATTTATCATATGTGACAAGTTTTCTTATTTGTATGAATGTTAGATCTTACTTTATACTATTTTCGGGTTTTTAACATATACAAAATTAACAAGAAGCGAAAAAAAACTATAGAAGTGGCAAAACATAATAAAATCGGTTACATATTGTTCTACAAGCTTTGAAACCATTGAGTAATACGTGAGTGATTTTAGATATATTTTTTATAATTAATTTATTGGTTACAAAATTTGTAATGTGTAGACATTAAGAAAGTATTATAAAAAATAAAGATTTAAAATCAATAGTAGTATTGTAAGTTTCCTTAACATCACTTTACAACAAAGATATATAATAGACTGATGGTTCAGTACTAGCTTACAAAATAAACTCTTTCAGGTAAAACAAAAACGTATGCATGCGTTATACAGTGTATATATTTCAACTTTATCAAGCCATCACCTTTAAAAATCAAAATATAAATATATATTTCAAGCCATTTGAATTGATGTCTAATTTTGACGTGTATTTAATTAAATACTGAATCCGATATATGTATTGATTGGTTAATACGAACTAATCATACAAGTCATGCTAATAATCTATGTGAGCTAACTTTAAATTCTTTTTTTTTGTCAATGATAAATTATATTGGATCACAACTGGTTATCTGATTAACTAAATTTATACAGAATGTATAACTTTAATTATATATGAGATGTTTTAAGTAGACTTACCGCCAATCACTAGGCTAAGAGTCCCACTAGACTAAGAACCGCGGCTAACTTTAGATTTAGTTGGTGAATTTCAAAAAATTTCAAGGGATAACCTAATTAAACAAAATAGATATTTATCCGAAAATAAACGTCATAATACAAAACATGAATATATTGTTTAGCCGTCGGAGTCTAGGTAGATGATTTAAAATTTATATATGTGGAGATGTGATACAAACTCTGCTTCATAAACTATCAGGCCTATGTGAGCCCATAAGCCCATTAATGTCCATAAGGTTCTTGATAAAGTTGTAGCCCATAAGACAACTTAAAATATTCTACCCCTGGTGTTGTCACTCGGAACATACTTTCTGATATCTTTCTCTGTAAATATGAGAGTCCTACGATACATATCATAGTTATGCATTTAGCATATCGTCGAATAGGAGCGACGATGAATCACTCCACCAAACTCCTCTCTCTCTTCTCTCCTCCCCCTCCTCTTTACCTCCTCCGTCGCCTTTACATCAGCCCTTTAACTAATCTTCGCCGTTTCCACTGCCGGCCCTTTCCTTCTTCCTCTCTTGCCTCTATCAATCGCCGTTCTCTCACTCGGCTCGTCTCTTTGCCGCCGATTATTCCTACTTTTTCAATTGGGCGATTCTACACTTACCGACCCCATGTCTCCGCCGCCGATTTTGCTCCTTATAACCACCAGTTGCCTGAATGGGCAGAGCTACTCCAATCTCTCTCTGAAGCTGGTTACTTCTCAGATTCTGTGTCAATTTCCGGTTACGAAAACGAATTCTTTCCCGGTTTTCCAGATGAGCTCCTTCGTCCAGCTCTCGGTTGTTTAGCTCTAGCTCGTAATCGACCAGATTTACTTGAGTAATCTACCTGCAATTTTCTTCTAAGTGGGTTTTATTTTCTCCTTGATTTGATTCCCAATCTTAGTTTTCTCTTTTTCTGAATGTTAATGTTATTAGAATGCTTTCGAGGAGAGACGTAGAAGTGGTGGTGGAGAATGGGAAGCCATTCTTATTTAAAACAGGTCCAGATTCACTCAAAAAGATGAGCCTTTACTTAAGAAGTCGTCAGGGGATTAGTGAGGTAGGTTCCATCTGCCTAAAAGCTTTAGTCTTTTGATGAATTACTACGTTATGTGTAACCTTAGTTCAGTGGTGATTCTCCAATGTTTGGATCTTTTGTATTTCATTTTAGATAGTAGATATGGATAAGGCGAGTACAGTCGATTTGATGAGGCTTCTTTTGAGCTATGTTGTGGATGTTGCTTCTTCTGAGCGGAGCATGCACCATAGCCAAGAGATTATGGAGTCATCGGTGCGAAACCTCTTGAGTGAGATAGCAAAAATGAGCTTCCGCACTCCTGAGTCGAATGTTCAAGGTGTAATGCAAAATCAGTTTTCAGGTATAAATGGAGAAGCACTCGGGTCGTTTCAGAAACAGATTGAGATGAAACGAGGTGACTGGATCTGCTCGAGGTATGAACTTGTTGGGTTTTCAGTAGTCTTTTGATATAATTCTGTCTCGTCTGGCCTGTTGGTTTCCATTCTTTTATGTACAACTTACCATAAACTAAGCTTCGGGTTTCGGAGCTTACATTACTATATAACTAACTAGACACTAGTATTGTGATCCAAAGATTGTATCTTTCGAGCTAAGATGTCAATAATATGTAATTGTCGTCAATTCATCATCTTGTTGTTTAGGGAATCATAATATGATAATATGATATGGGAATTTGCTAAAACAGGTGTAGTGGCATGAACTTTGCGAGAAATGTCAAATGCTTCCAGTGTGACGAAGCAAGACCAAATAGTCACCTAACTGGTAGCGAATGGGAATGCCCTCAGTAAGCAACCAAAATTTTCTTTTGCTGCTTTGTATCTAATACGGTCACTATGAACAATGATGAGTTTATTTTTCCTTTCTTTCTTGGTTGTTTCACCCACCAGATGTGATTTTTATAATCACGGAAGAAATGTAGCTTGCCTAAGATGTGACTGCAAGCGACCCAGGGACTTCTCACTCAATTCTGCTAACTCCGGTAATTCAACTAATCCTGAACTTGAGAGAAGACTGGTCGAAAATGAAGAGAAAGCACAGGGGTGGTTTAGTAAAGTAGCGCAGGTTGGTTCTGGTGCAAATAATGTTGACACAGATAAAGATGTTCCAGAGATTATGCCCTTGAGGAAAGGAGTGAACAGATCTGTTGTTAGCACGAGACAGACACCTCTTGAAAGAAGGTTGGCTAGTGCTGAGAACAGTGTAAATATAGATGCCAACTCGAATGGGAACAACGTTAAGGTTTTGGGAAGTAAACCAAATAGGAGCTTGAATGAAATTCTTGGTTCTTCACCCTCTTCCAGGAGCGTAGAATCTTCTCGGGTAATAGACACTGATTTCGTCCCATTCGTGCCATTACCTTCAGATATGTTTGCCAAAAAACCGGATAAGGAAGAAACACAACTAGGTTTGACAGACAACAACCACATGGATGGTGTCTCAGGGGATAATCAAAATGTCTATCAAGAGGGCCAGTTAAATGAAAATCTCTCTAGCAAAGAAACAGATCACCCTGAAAAGGATGATAAAAAATCAGAGGAGCCTGCGAGGTGGTTCAAGAGGGTCACTGAACTGCACAACGTTTCAGATCTGGAAAACACTGTACCGCAAGAGAATTCTCCAGAGAAAATGCCAATTCGGAAAGGAGAAAATCGGTTTGTAGTAAGTAGAAAGAAAGACCGTTCACTAACTAATCCAAGATACAAGAGACCACAAGATGCAGACTTTGTACCCTTTGTCCCTTTCCCACCTGACTATTTTGCCAAAGAGAAAGAGCCCAAGAAAACTACGGATACTATTCCAGCTCCGGCAACAGAAAGCGCTTCTCAGGTAGTAGAAGAGAAACCAAAAGAACCATCGAGCAAAAATCCTGGAACAATGCCGGGAAGGATTAGAAATGGAAAGAGCTTGGAGGGTTCATTAGTAAAAGAGCCTGACTTGTTGGACATGTCAGAGGAAGCAAAAGCAGAGAGATGGTTTAAGCGAGTGGCTGAGATCAAGAACATATCAGAGCTGAGTGAGATCCCGGATGAAGATTTCCCGTCAATAATGCCGATGAGGAAAGGAGTGAATAGGTTTGTTGTCAGCAAAAGGAAGACTCCATTGGAACGTCGTTTAGCTTCTCAACAACATCGGAGAGATCCTCAGATCAACGAGTTTGACAACTCCAGAAAAGGAGATACATGACCTTGTAGCATAACATTTTTGCGTAGTAGCTTATAAAAAAAAAAAAAAAAAAAAAAAAAGAGAGAGAGAGAGAGAGAGACACACAAAATGGGTAAAATCTCTACTGTCCATCTTAAGCATCCTATAGAAATCATTGTGGCTTCTTCTCTAATTTGTGTATGTCACAACAAAAACAACACTTGCCCATTACTAGTGATTTTAATTGGGCTCCACTTTTTTGGGCCGGGTAAATCTGTGGGCTTTTACCCATAGTAACATGTCTATTACAGAACCTATACTAATAAGTTTCAGTCAGAATGCATGAATCTTTCTATCTTACTGATCTTATACTTTGGTAATAAATTCAAAAAACTTCTCTCTTTCGACGTGGCCTAACCATTCATCTCAATTTCTCTGGCGCTCTATGTTCTCTCCCAGTCTTATGTCTTTCCCGAGAAAATTCAGGAAAGCCACTCACACCGCCGTATCTTTCGTCGTCTTCTTCTTCTTCGACCTTATCGACGCCATTCTCTGCGTTGTTTACGAGTTCGTTGACGAGATATTGGAGGGAAAATCCACAGGCTGTTACTGCACGGCGGCTCCTCCTCAAACCACCGATAAAAATGAGTTTTCTGAGACTTTATTCCGGAGGAGAAACATTTTCCGGGAAATGTGGTCTCTGGTATTTGCGAGAAAGTTTGTATTCAACTTTTCTCGGAAAATGAGAAGATCTAAGATTGATGTATCCGTGAGTAGATGGTCGGATTGTGGATGCAAATCTTGCAATTCGTGGACGAATAACGAAGATGGGAATCTTCACTTCGTGGTCAAAGATCCAATTTTGCGAGGTGAAAATATTTCGAGACTACCTTTAACTTTTCTATATATGATGTTGCTTAAGTTTGAGTTCAATGTTTCTTATTTGATTTAAGTTATTGACTAGTGTTGATATTACTTGTTGAAGAAAAATGTCTTATTATTTCATTATTAGTTAGCTGATTAATGTTTGCTTACAATTGATGTAATGTTCATGCTGTAAACACAGAGGACTCTGTTCAGGAACCGTCGGAGAATGTAATATTCATACATGGTTTCATGGGTTCATCATGTTTTTGGACAGAAACTGTATTCGAACACATAAAGAAAGATCATTATAGGCTCTTTGCGGTCGATCTTTTGGGATTTGGGGAAAGTCCTAAGCCAAGAGATAATCTTTATACATTGAGAGATCATGTAGAGACGATAGAGAGATCTGTCATTAAGCCGTACCAGTTGGATTCATTTCATGTGGTTGCACATTCAATGGGCTGTTTAATTGCTCTTGCTTTGTCTGCAAAACACTCCAACGTTGTGAAATCAGTCACTCTTGTAGCACCGGTGAGAGATCAGTTTTGTTTCTAATCTTATCTCTTCAATCTAGTCTGGTAAGATTCGATTTGTGAACTTAATACTTTTCTGCGTTATTACAATTCAGCCTTACTTTCCTTCATCACTTGAAGAATCAGTCTTGCCCCTAATCGCTGGAAAGCGGTTGTGGCCGCCTCTAGCGTTTGGAACGGCAGTGATGTCTTGGTATGAACATATTGGTAGATGCGTTTGTTTCGTAATCTGCAAGCATCACAGGATATGGGAGTGGCTAATCAAGCTATGTACCGGTAAAAGGTAAAACATCTGAACCAGTTTTAAGTGATTGCTAAGGTTTAAAATCATCAAATCTTTTCGATAGAGGTTTGATCTTTATCAGGGAGATTCATTGGAAGATAAAGGACACAACAAGTCACACACATCGCTCAGCATGGCATAGTATGCACAATGTAATATGTGGTGGCTCCAAATTCACTGATGAACATCTCAAAACACTAATACATTCTGGTACTAAAGTTCATTTGGTGCAAGGCGACTGCGATAAAATCGTTCCTTCACGCTGCTACGCTAACTTGAAGAGGAACTTTCCGGCGGTGGAAGTTGATATAGTCACTGGTGCTGATCATGATAGTATGATAATCGGAAGGAGTGAAGAGTTTGCTGAGAAATTGGAATGCATTTGGTGTTCATGTAGAACTGGTCCACTGACATAAAACTCTGAATCTATTTAATTAGCTACAGAGACAAACAAGGAAACACAAATGTAATGGAACTGACTATTAATTCTTGTTCTTCTCATTGACAAAAATGGAACAGAGACCAAACTGGAAACATAAGCAAAGTGATAAGGTCACAAATCAAACAAAGAATCAATTCACACGATGAGACCCCACCTGATTCATCCTTATCACCATTATTCACTTAAATTTCAGTCTTCTTTGTTATATATTAAATCCTGAAAATTAGTGCTTTAAGTTTATTTCTTATACAAAACAATGAATAGTCATAGGATTTGTCAATGTATCCAAAATCTAAAATTTGTCTAGGAGTCAAAAATATAAAATTTGTTATTTTTTGGGGTCAAACATATAAAATTTTGTATGGAGTGAAAAAAAAAAAGTTGCAAAAAGAGGCAACTACCAAAAACGTGATGTGGGTAGGTCTACCAGATCCCGTTCCCTCGTTTTAATGGCGGAGATTACAATAAAAAGAGACCACTCCAAAGCAAAGCACTGGTTTTGCAATTCTTCTTTCAAAGTTTTATTCTTTCTTCTTTTCTTTCAGCTTTTTGATTCTTTTTTCCTCCCTTCTCATTTGAACTAAGGCCACAATGGATACTGAGTTTCTCCGAACCCTAGAACGTCAGATCCTCTTGGGTGTCTTCGTTGCTTTCGTCGCCGTCGGTGCTGGTGCTGCTTATTATATTTCTTCCTCTAAAAAACGCAGAGGTTGGATCTCAATTTCATTACTTCATATCAATTCGTCTTTTCAGTTTACAAATGCGTTTAGCTGACTGTTTGGTTACTCTCTTAGAAGACTCATTTCAAAACTATAGAGTTTTTAGAGAATTTACGCAGAGATTTGTGTTGAGTTCATCTGTTTCAAAGGGAATTAAGCCCACAGCAAATGAAAAATTGAGCCTTTTTGGTCTTTTATGTGGGTTTTACTTATTTCAGATTATCTGCTTGAAGATTTTGATTAAATTTTGTGACTTGTTTGTTAATAGGATGTTTGGATCCAGACAACTTTAAGGAGTTCAAGCTTGTTAAGAAGCAACAACTTAGTCACAATGTGGCCAAGTTCATTTTTAAACTCCCAACTCCTACCTCTGTGTTAGGTCTTCCTATTGGACAACATATCAGTTGCAGGTTTGAACAATCACTTTACTTTTAGATCAAATTTTCAACTTCCTGCAAGTTGCTAGATTACTAAGACCTATACGAAATGGCTGTGAAAAAAAATACTCATTTGTAGATTATAGATTTAGGTTTTGTATTGAAACCGTTTAGAGAGACTCAATGGATGTTGTGATATATATAATGAATTTCTCCATAGGGGCCAAGATGCTCAAGGAGAGGAAGTTATTAAGCCATACACTCCAACAACTCTAGATTCAGACGTTGGGCGCTTTGAACTTGTCATCAAGGTATGTCTATATATATGAGTAAAACCATTTCTCAATTTTACCTGGTTTTTGAATTTTACTGTTCTTTGCTTTGTCCCTAACTAAATCGTACATTGCTGGAAATTTCCGTTGCCAACTAGATGTATCCGCAAGGAAGGATGTCTCATCATTTTAGGGAGATGCGTGTTGGAGACAATCTTGCCGTAAAGGGACCCAAGGTACTTTTTAATGTAGATGCATTGCTTGATCTCACAATCAAGGTTGTTATTCTATACTTTTTTGAATCTCAAAACTTTTTTTGCTTTATTATCTTTTGCTTGCCAGGGTAGGTTCAAGTATCAACCAGGTCAGTTTAGGGCTTTTGGAATGCTTGCTGGAGGTTCAGGCATCACTCCCATGTTTCAAGTATGTCTGGTGCATTGTGTTTAGTTTCGTTTTCTTTCTGAAAGCCAGTGTATATGTTTAAACCGCTGTTTAATTTGCATTTGTGTAGGTTGCAAGAGCAGTTCTAGAAAACCCAACAGACAAGACAAAGGTGCACCTTATTTACGCTAATGTTACATACGAAGACATTCTCTTAAAGGTAAAATACCTCTCACCTGCTGATTCTTTTGAATCAAGAACAAGCATTGTCTTTTCATAGACTATTTTCAAACACTAACATTATGTGAATCTGTTCAGGAAGAATTGGAGGGTCTTACCGCCAATTACCCAGATCAATTCAAAATCTTCTATGTTTTGAACCAGGTAAGCCATTATTTCCAAACGGTTTTGCGTTTCTCTAATGTAAATACCTTAAAGAACAAAGCTGATCCCTTTTTATTTATTTATTATGTGGGAATGTTTTAGCCTCCAGAAATATGGGATGGTGGTGTTGGATTTGTAACAAAGGAAATGATTCAGACTCATTGCCCTGCACCAGCATCAGATATTCAGGTAAACTCTCCTCTATTCTTCATCTTGAACATAACCAATCTTTCACAATCTATTACTTCCATCTTGACAACATTATCTTTCAATCGACAAGTGATGTTAGAATGTCTGTCAAAAACACTGTAAGGGAACAAAAAGTTGACAAAGAAGTCGATGTAGTGACGAACCTTTGGATTTATGATGGTGTGTTGATCAAATTTGTGGTTTATAATGATTTGGCAGATCTTAAGATGCGGGCCACCACCAATGAACAAGGCCATGGCTGCAAACCTTGATGCTCTGGAATACACTAAAGAGATGCAATTCCAATTCTGATCTAAAAACTCTGCTATTGATTGCTCCGAAATGGAACTCATTTGTCTGATTAATAATTTAGTCACATCTCAACTGTCAGAGTTGTCTTTAACTGAGTGAGAGTTGTAAGACTGTTGGAATCCTTGTCATCCCTTGTGTGTGTTTTTGTCATACCACTTGAAGTTTCAATTGATTGGTCAGACTTTTGGTTAGTGTATACCGGTTTGGTACGAACACTGGAAAGTGTGATTGAGTGGTGTGAATAATACATATTGACATAAAACCGACCCTATTTGTTTTGGTTTGTTGCTATTTATTTTGTCGACTGGCCTGATACATCAATCATCAATCCAGTTTTAAAGTGCATTGCTAAAGAGAATGATTATAATATATATATATATATATATCTACCTATAGTTTAAAATTCACTCTTAAAATTATTTTTTAATATAGCAGGTAGGAATTGAATAGATTATTTTAATTATTAGATTGAAAACAAACTCGGCCAATGATTATAATATGTTATTGGTAGATTGATACAATTTTATATTATTTTAGATTATAACTTTTGATAAGTCGGCTTGTTCTTGTCCAAAACTTTTTTTTGAAGTTTTGAACCAATGCTTTACTACTTTTAGCTCCTATTTTATTTATATTATCAAAATAATAATATTTATGACATAGTGAAATGAGATACTAGTAAAAATAATAATAGAATAATTTGTGAAATGTAAATAACGAACAAAGTATAGAAGCAAATAATTAATTAATCATGCAACGATCGAAAGACAAAAAAAGTTGGTAATATTAAAATAATGATAATGATCGTTCAAAACAATGGAATCGTACTACCGTCCTACGATTATATCACATGTTACCTACTAAAATATTAAATTCTCTTATTTTATTGTGCATCTCATGATCACATTGGATAAGATTCAACATGATTAACTGGAATATCTATCCTAGGATTTGTAGATCAGAACAAATTTGACACGAATGAATGGTTAAATATTCATACTTACAGTTTTTGTCATTACAATTTGACTATGTAATTTTTCATGAATCGAAATATGGTCGATTCACAACAAAGAGCATTAGCCTCATCTTATTTTTGCCGAGTTGATTTCACTATAATAATTAGGATGATCCAGCTAATAATTTGGTAATATGGTTTTATTCTTATATGCTATATTATAGTAATTTAAAAAAAGAATTTAAAAGTAGAATTTACACTATAGATTGAGGTATGTTAATTTAATATTGACAAAGATAGATAAAGACGTTTTTCGTGACTAATAAACATCAAAAAGTCTCTTTATTATTTTATATTATGATAAATAGTACATTTGTATCAAAAGTAATAAGTTGTCATTGTTAAATTAATTTTTGAAATACTAGTTTGTGAGCTTTTGATTTAGTTAAATAGTTAGAAACATGTGGTCTAATTAGTTTACCTATAATTTAACTAGATAAGTTTGAATTTCAATCAATTCTAATTAAATAATTTAAACTATAGATCATGTCATTATTGTTCTAATAATTTTTTTGTTAATAAATAACTATTAGATTAATAATAAAATTCTATAGACAAAATTCTTCTAGTATAAAAAAGGTTAATTTAGTGGTTATTTGTTAAAAAATTAAAATTGACTCGAGTTTGCGTGATGTCGATTATTTTTAATATTTTTAGCTTTAAATATTAGAAGGGACCAAAAAGAAGAACGATGACGCATTTCACACTTATATGATTTTCTTGATTGTGAATCAATAGTCCAATGAAGAAAGGACACGTATACCCTCTTCTGAAATATTTATACTAGTTAAAATATAACACGCAATTGCCTTAGCCCCACATGCCATATTACGACAAGTTTAGAGAATCTTTTTGCTTTTGTTCATTTATGGTCAATCATCAAAATATCATAAAGACCAATGTTATAAAAGTTAGAATTCTAATCCACAAATTCCGACTGTACTAAACACATCTCCTTTTTTTTTTTTAAACACTTGACCACAAATGGCCAGCCCATTAGCCAAGTTCTTGCAAATGCAAGCGGGGGGATTCGATCCCAAGATGTACAAGTATGCATGCCTCTTGTGGATTTACATGCCGCTAGGCCAAATGCCACTTGCAAACACATCTCCTATACTTCCCAAATTGCTTTGGAAAGACAAAAGTGGCTGCATAATTGTGAATACACAATAACATTTTGGGTTACGTAAGTCTATGGTTTAACAAACGAAATGCACATTAAATGCATTTAAATTTTTTAATCACACACATTTAATGCAAAACAAAAAATTAATTTAAAAAAGATGATATGCAAGCAGATCAAAAACAAGAAAAAAATTAGGCATGTACCTTATTTTGTCTAATGACCAACCCATCTGCATTGTTTTTTAAAACATTTCTCTTACTTAATTACTCTATAAATAATACCCTTTGATCATTTTTAAAATATTATTATTTTGAAATTAAAATAACTACCATAAGTCAAGTCCAAATATATATATATATATATATATTACCTCTTTTAATATAATATATTATACATTAACTTACATAATTATATATTATATAAAATTTATAGTTAAATTTTAAATTAAATTATAATTAACTTACTTTAAACTTATTTTAAAGTTGAAAATAAATTGTTTAAATATTTGTAGTTTCAATAAACTAATTCTAAAATTTAGTAAGCGGTATGTTTTTAGGTTTTTATATTCTTTAATATTAATAAGTTACGTAATTAGAAGAAAATATTTTATAAAATAACAAAACAGTAAAAAAGTTTTTGACAATAAAATAATAATATAAAATAGTTTTGTATGATCTATATGATTTGTAAATGATTTGTATGATCTGCATTTTTATGTATACGTTCATCATCTGAAGTCTATATTGTACAATTCATCTTCCACTCCAACAGAAAAAATCCAAAATTATATCATCATTACACAAAAAGAAGTTTTAGTCAAGCAATTCATGATTCCAATAACAACATTAAAAGAAAAAAAAAAAAAACCCTTGTCTAACGGTTAATTAATGGATTAGTTCTAAACATTATGGATTATTATCATACCGCTTAGTCTAAACGTCTAGTCTTATGCTTTGTATGTTTTTTGAGTCGTCATTGGTCAAGCAGAACTACAAAGTCTTCGTCATGCAAACTACAAAGTTAACAGTATAACAAATTAGTAAAACGAATATTTTTCGAGTCGTCATTGGTCAAAGCAGTAGTGGATATTAAAATATACAAAACAGTCTTTTCATATATATAAGATGAAAATGGAAAAAAAATGGACATGCTCTTCGTGGAAAGAGACGTGGAAATTTTCCAAGAGTTTCTTTTGTACTCTTTCTAGTTTCTACTTTATTTTTATACTTTCCCATTCTGTAATTTTTTATAAATAAAATTGTGGAAAAAATACAACACATCCATTGAATAAAGACAAGGAGGTATTAAAAACTTAATAATAATGCCTTCAAAAATCCCCAAATGAAAAACCTTATTCCTTAAGTTTCTCTCTTTCTTTATATATCTCTTTCACATCTCATGTCCACTCTCCAAAGAATCTCACAGTGAAGAAAAACAGAGAAAAAAACAGAGAGATACGATGTTTTTCGCAAAGGATCTTCCTTCACCTACATCGATGTTCACAGCTTACGCATCAATGGCTGGTTACATAATGATGATACGATCAATGGCTCATGAGCTTATCCCAGCTCCAATCCAAGACTTCATTTATCGGTCTCTTCGTTCTTTGTTTTTCCGTTCTTCTTCTTCAACTTTGACTCTAACCATCGATGACGACAACATGGGTATGAACAACGAGATCTACCGAGCTTCTCAGACTTATCTCTCCACCAAGATCAGTCCAGACGCAGTCAGGCTTAGAATCAGTAAAGGTCACAAGGACAAACATGTTAATTTGTATCTCAGCAATGGAGAAATCGTTAACGATGTGTACCAAGACGTTGAGCTTGTGTGGAGGTTTGTTACAGACGGCGGAGATAGTAAAAGTGGCGGTGGAGGAGGAAGAGGAGGAATAGGCGGTGGAGGAGGAAGAAGAGGCGGAGTCGATGATGATGGTAAAAGCGAGTACTTTGAGCTGAGTTTCGACAAGAAGCATAAAGACTTGATCTTAAACTCTTACATTCCTCACGTTGAGAGTAAAGCAAAAGAGATTACAGACGAAAGAAGAATCTTAATGTTGCATTCTCTCAACAGTCTTAGATGGGAATCAGTAATCCTTGAACATCCTTCAACCTTTGAAACAATGGCTATGGAAGATGACCTTAAGCGTGAAGTCATCGATGATCTTGATAGGTTCATAAGAAGGAAAGACTTTTACAAGAGAGTTGGTAAAGCTTGGAAAAGAGGTTACTTGCTGTATGGACCACCAGGAACTGGGAAGTCTAGTTTGGTTGCAGCCATGGCTAATTACCTCAAATTTGATGTTTATGATCTTCAGCTTGCGAGTGTGATGCGTGACTCTGATCTAAGAAGACTCTTACTTGCGACTCGAAACCGCTCGATTCTTGTCATAGAAGATATTGATTGTGCAGTTGATTTGCCCAATAGAGTGGAACAGCAGCCTTCTGAAGGCAAGAACCGTGGCGATTCTCAGGTTAGATTTTTACAATTATTGGTTTTGGTATATGTTTCAGCATTTTAACCATATAACCAAACCAAACCAAAATCCATACTAACCACATTTGGTTTCTCATTAACCAATTTCCTATTCAAACTGAGTCCAATTTCGTCTTATTACAAATTTGATTTAATATATTTATCATAGCGATTTCCCATTTTAACCATACATTGATTTCATATCGTATCAATTTTATTTTATTTGGATTAAATAGCAAAATTGTTGTCATATTATTGTTTTCCTATATTTATTTGTTTTTTGAATGTGGGTTTTAGGGACCATTGACGTTATCGGGGCTGCTGAATTTCATAGACGGATTATGGTCAAGCTGTGGAGACGAGAGGATTATAATATTCACAACTAACCATAAAGATAAGCTTGACCCAGCATTGTTACGTCCGGGTCGTATGGATATGCACATTTACATGGGACATTGTTCTTTCCAAGGATTCAAGACCTTAGCTTCTAACTATTTGGATTTGAACAATACCGTAACGCCACACCGTCTCTTCCCGGAGATCGAGCGTTTAATCGACGGGGAAGTAATGACACCGGCACAAGTCGCAGAGGAGCTCATGAAGAGCGAGGATGCTGATGTAGCTCTTGAGGGTTTAGTGAATGTTTTAAAGAAAATGAGGTTAAAAACAGAGGAATTGAATTCGATGATGATGACGAAGAAAGAGAGTAGATTGGAGATGGAAGAGATGAGATTAAGACGTGTTACAGAAGGTTCTCCGACGAAGAACAGCAAAAGAATTAAGAAATTTGTTCTATTTTAGACCTAATTGTGTCTTTATTATGATCCATTAGTTCAAATAAGATTATGAGGAAACAAAAAATAGACATAAGAGGAGGCTTTGCTACTATAAAGTAAGAAAAATATTTGGAAATTTCTGAGATGGTATAAGTAAAGTGTTATTTTTTTATAAGTTTTCTTATGTAATTTCTATGTAAGGCTATGAACCATTCTAAATCCATTAATATCTAAAAATATATATTTATGTTCATAAAAGCTTTTGAGATAGTACATTACCAAGAATGGTATACACTATAATACACTGCAGACTTGCAGAGTATTACCTCTTACCTATATAAAGTAAGAACCAATATTGAACGTTTCTTTTGGTTTAATGTGCACAGAAATTTGAGTTCAGGTAATAAGTACCTTGCATTTTCTTTTTGTCAGTGAGTTCATTAAGATGAAATCAGAAGCTTTGGTGAGTATAATAAAGCCTGCTTTGCCAATGCATCTGATTTTTGGTTCACATACCGCTTAATAAAGCTTAAAACGAAAACATCAAATTCTAAAATCATCGCTAAATTACTCGACGCTATGCCAAAGATCTCAGATGAGTAGCTTTGATTATTGATCGCTTGCACTAGCACAAGGAAATCTGGTTCAATCTTAATCTTTCTTTCTCCAGCCTCTCTCCTTTGCTTCGTTCATCGCTTCCCTGAGACTAACACTCTCTGTAATTAAGTGTTTTATAAGTTTTCTTATGTAATTTATATGTAAGGCTATGAACCATTCTCAATTCATTAATATAAAAAAATATTTATTCTTCTTCATAAAAGCTGTTGAGATAGTACATTACCAAGAATGTTATACAGTGCATATTATTACTCTATCTATATAAAGCAAAAACCAATATTGAAAGCTTTTGTGAATAGAAATTGGACTTCACGTCAATTA
>JAKUCM010006446.1:0-14657 GCA_023374145.1 Lepidium sativum
GTTTTTGTAACCTTCCTCCTTAATGCAATAATACGTGTAAGAATATGTAAAAACCCAACTATATAAAGCATATGCCTCGTGAACCATGACCAGGAAACAAATCAAAATCATTTTATCTCCAACGACCAACAAATAAAATGGTGTTAACGACAGCAGAACCATTTAAGAGCCAATCAAAGAGAGTATGCGTGATAGGAGCAGGACCAGCAGGGTTAGTGTCGGCAAGAGAGCTAAACAAAGAAGGACATAAAGTGGTGGTCATGGAACAAAACGAGGACGTAGGAGGTCAATGGCTATACCAACCAAACGTCGAAGAAGAAGATCCATTGGGGAAAAGCAAAACCCTAAAAGTACATAGCAGTATTTACTCATCCTTGAGGTTGATATCACCGAGAGAGGTAATGGGTTTCACTGATTTTCCTTTTGTCGCGAAAAAAGGAAGAGATACGAGGAGATTCCCGGGGCATAAGGAGCTTTGGTTGTATTTGAAGGACTTTTGTGAAGTGTTTGGGATAAGGAAGTTGATTAGGTTTAATGTTAAGGTTGAGTTTGTGGGGATGGTGAATGAAGATGGTGATGGTACGAAGAGATGGATGGTGAAGAGTTTAGAGAAGAAGAGTGGTGAGGTTATAGAAGAAATCTTTGATGCTGTTGTTGTTGCCTCTGGTCATTACTCTTATCCTAGACTGCCTTCCATTAAAGGTATGAATAAGTTTTTCCAATCCATATGCAGTCAATTATCTTTTATAATTTTTCATGTATATAATGGTTTTCGTGGTTATAGGAATGGATATCTGGAAGAGGAAGCAACTACATAGCCATATATACAGAGTGCCGGATCCTTTTCGTGATGAGGTAATTAACTCATATAGCAATTAGTTTACTAACCTTACAAAAATTTGACCAAAATTTTAGTCAACATAATTATGACCAAAAATTTATTAATTTTTAACGAGTTAAATATTTGGTTATGAAATCATCAAAATATTTTGACCAATTGATATATTATCAAAATATTGTGACCATTTTTGAACGATAAATTAGAAAACAACTCAAATTTTACCATGATTATAATCATAAATTGGTACAAAAAATAGTTGTTTTGAATAATTTTTGATCAAAATTGAAGAGTCAAAAATAGTTCGTTGAAAATTATGTTGGTCAAAAATTAATCAAAATAACTGATTTTTGACCAATTTATGATTTAATCATGGTCGTTGAGTTATTTTCTAGTAGTGTAACTTGAACTTAATTGATGATACGATGATGTATGGATGTCAAATGCATGCATGATGATGATGATGGTACAGGTGGTGGTGGTAGTTGGATGTTCAATGAGTGGACAAGACATATCAATGGAGCTTGCGGAAGTGGCCAAGGAAGTTCATATAAGTGCCAAATCACTTGATATTATTCCTGGCTTTGTTAATGTCATTTTTAAACATCAAAATTTACATCTTCATCTTGAGGTACATTTTCACACACATATATATATATTTGGTAACTACAGTCCACAAATAAATTTTACTTCTAGAAGTTTAAAAGGATTGAAAGCATAAGTATATATCCGTATAAGGCTGAATAGGAAAATTTGTTTTAGTTTTGCGGACTAGAAGATTTGAAAAAAATATATATATGTTTATAAGATATTAAAAGTTTGAGTTGAGTAGTTTCTTTAAATGGTTATTATAGATTGAATCTCTAGAGGAAGATGGACGAGTAATTTTCGTGGATGGATCTTCTGTTCTAGCCGACACTATTTTGTATTGTACCGGGTAAGTTAAACATGTTTTTGGATTTCATGTCCTGATATGACCATGCACCGTAAAATCAAGGTCCCAAAAAGATTCCAACTTGCATAGATGAATGAAATGAGAAACGTGGATTATGTATGTCTGAGAGCAACATTATTAGAGAGTTTTTATTGGAGTTTCTTAAATATTATTAAATAATTATATATGAGAAAAAGTGAATTAAGGAATATATTTTAATAATAAAATAATAAAATAAACTAAGAAATCTATTAAAGAGTTTCTTAAAAAAAAATTTATAGAATTTCTTAAAAGTTTTTTAAAATTTTAATAATAAAATAAATTAAAAAACTCTTAAAAAACTCTTGATAATAATGGTGTTATTAGGTTCACCTCACCACAATCGTTGACCACATTACCTTCATATAATTCACATGATTAGTACCTTTTATTGTTACATATAGTAGATTTCTTAATTTTTAATGTAAAATGCTTGACTTAATTGTCTATATGAGTGGACATTAAATCTTGTCAATTTACTTTGACAAGATCCTTTTCATATACCTACTTCTTGGGACCTACATATTTCTTCCATGTTTTTCTATAACAACAAATGAATAATTAGAAACAAAAATGTGAGGATTTTGGAGTATTTACATCAACAATTTATTATGAATCCCAACCACATATACAATATATAATTCCTTTTCTTTTTACAGATACTGAAAATATTAATGTTAATACTTATTTTCAGGTATTCATACAAATTTCCATTTCTTGATAGTAAAGGAAAAATAGAAATTGATGATAACAGAGTTGGTCCACTCTTCGAACATACATTTTCTCCATCTCTTTCTCCTTCTCTGTGTTTTGTCGGCATCCCTCGTAAGGTACTTTTGTCTTTAAACCTGAAATCTAATACTAAAATCATTTTTACTTAACAAACAATTTTTGTTTGACTGAACAAAAAAACGGTTTTTACAGTTGATAGGGTTCCCATTTTTCGAATCACAAGCACAATGGATCGCAAAGCTTTTGTCTGGCAAAACTTGTCTTCCTTCTTATGATCAAATGATGCAATCAATCTCCGATTTCTACCGCTCCAGAGAAGAAAATGGAATCCCCAAACGCAACACTCACGACATTGCCGATTTCAATGTATTCTCTTGCTTTTTGTTTTTATTTTGATGTTCATTTTCTCATCAAACTAAATCTCTGTTTTTGTTGGTACTTGCAGTACAGCGACAAATATGCAGATTACATTGAGAGACCACATTTGGAAGAATGGAGAAGGGTGTTGTGTAAATCAGCTATATTGAATTCCTTGGAAAATTTGGAGACTTATCGTGACTCTTGGGACGATGATGATCTACTTCAAGAAGCTCTTAAAGACCCTTACTTTACCCAACTTTCAGTTACTTAAAATCTTTTTCCAGTCTGTTTCAAATCAGTCAGCTTTCTTTGGTGAGTTTCAGTATCTCCTATGTGGTATTTGATCTGTGCAACGAGATTTTTTACAAAAGAATGTTTCTTTCTGTTCTTCTGCAGATTGTTGTTTCCTTATTACCTACAAGAAAGCTATGCATATTTAGGTATTAGCAGCAAGAATTCTCATTTTCTCCATCAAGCTTTGAGTGTGCATCATTAGTTTCAAAAGCTTCGACTAGATCCTGAGAGGCTTTGTTTCCTGTAGAAGTGTTTAGACTCGGCAGAAAATTGTTTTGGTGTTCATGATATTCTGCTAGTAGAAGAAATTACCTAGAAAAAAACACTTGAAGAAGATCTCTCTACTAATCTTCTGCAACAGCAACCCCAATCTCTACTCGTTCCAATGATGCATCTTCCATAACCCACCAGATGCTAGCCCGAGATACCGATAACTAGCTTCTTCAGCAACACTTGGGCCATTCAAGGTTGCTTGTGAAATATTGTGCCCAGCAATCGGTTTTGATACTCTCTTGCTCAGTAAACCAAATCAACCATTGCAATATATCCACAAAAAGAATCATAATAGGTCTTCAAATCAAATCCACTCAGTTAAAAGAAAGGCAATCGACTCAAGAGTAGTAATCCTCAATACTCAAATGGCCACAGGGAAAAACCCAATGAAGCAAACATTAACAAAGCACGTTTCTTTTTGCATTTTCAGAGAATGGCAAATGCTACAAACACGTTCCAAAAAATACTTCTATAGTCCACACATACCGCAATAAAACAATTCCTGTACATCAACAAGCTTCTGTCAAAAGCTTCCAACATCAACAAAGCAAAGACACAGAGGCTTACAGATAACGCTCACAAGTGGATCAGTCAAGTTTGTCTTTGATCAGTACAGGGACTTATGAGGGCAGCTAAAATTGATGGTAAAGAAGCAAGAGGAGACTAATATGTCTATAGGGAGAATTCTAGGTCAGCAATCAATGGTAGAAAGCAACCCCACGCCTTTAAAATCGACCCATCAGATTAACATACACAGAGCACATTGTGCCAGTGGTGAGTCAATCAGGTTCATTGTTGGAGAGTTTGCGGAGCCAACAAATGCCATGACTTAAGGCATGGACAAGGGCCCTCTCCTATTAGGTTGAAAATATTGTCTCCTCTAAGACTAACTTTTAACATCAATAGCTACACAAATCACTCACAACCTGCTCAGACCTTTTACTTCAACATTCATCATTTCCACCACAAATCAGAAACAGATTATAAAGAACATCACAAAAACCCGAGCGCATTGAATATACACATCAAAACAAACATTCTAGAGCTTACAGTAGTTCAAAACCATAAATTTCCAAACTATAAAACCAACAATAGACATGAAAAGAATCGACCCAATTTGTAAAGTTCGAATTTTTCAGGAGATAGAAACCACAAATATTGTGAGCAATTCACAAAGAGAATTGAACGAAATCTTTGCATCGGATAAGAAGAATCAGAGAGAAAGCAAAGCTATAAAACGTGAAATCTGAAACAATTTGGTTCTGCTTTATTTTATAGCTGTGAATTTATTTCTAGGGTTTCAGAAAATCAGAGCATAGAAATGACACCGTTTTACTTATTGTCTTTTTTTTTTGCCAAAGGAAAAAAAAACCACCATCACTCTGTTTCTAAGCAGTGACAATGCATCGTCTTCTTCTAGGCACAGCACGAACCTTAAGCGGATACTTCATAACAACAGTGAACTCCCATTTCTCAGTGAAGTCAACTTCATGACCTTCAACTTCTTTCCACTCAAACTCCTTCACCATATTAGCCACAAAATACTCCAAATGCAGCATCGCTAATCCAATCCCTGGACAAATCCTTCTTCCAGCTCCAAAAGGAATCATCTTTATCTCTCTACTTCCAGTAATATCCACTGCCATAGCTTCTTCTCCGAAGAATCTCTCCGGCTTAAACTCCATCGGACTTTCCCAAACCGTCGGATCTCTACCAATCTCCGCCAAATTGAAATTGATCGTTCCTTTCTTCGGTACCTTGTATCCTCCCAATTCTGTATCTTTGGTTACTCTGTGTGGTAACAAAATATGTCCAGGTGGATGTAATCGAAGACCTTCCAACACTACTGCTTTCAAATATGGCATCTTTTTCATCTCTTCTTCTTCTTCTTCAATCTCTTTATCTTCTTCTCCGATTACGCTTATGATCTCTTTGTGTAATTTCTCTTGGATTTCTGGATGTTTCACTAGATTTGCCATGATCCATTGTAGCCCCGTCGCTGTTGTATCGGTCCCGGCATTGAGAAATTCCGAACATAAGCTCACTATCTCGTCTTCGTTGAGTTTCCTCTTCTCATCAGGAAGCTCGAGATCAAACAGAGTATCAACATACGATTGTATGTACTCTTTCTTCTCTGATGATTCGACGATCTTTCTCCGGGAATGAATCAACGGAAGCAACACGTCCATTTGTTCTTTGCGTATCTGATAAAACTCTTCCCATTTCTTTCGAAGAAAGAATTTGGGAAAGAAATTGAGAATTCTGAATCTTGGGTAGGAAGTGAGCTCTCTTCTTTGAACAAATTCGACCTTTTTAATCTGTTCTTCTTCAAGTTTATCTCCGAAACACATGAGAACAAGAAGCGAAAACATTGCATAGCGGAGATGATTAACAACAACCAAGATCTGTTCATCTTCTTCGCCACGATTACGAAACCGGTCAAAAAGGTTTTCAAGAACCCAACAACGAGCTTTGGAATAAGATCTCACGCGGGATGGATGAAGAATCTCTGAGGTGAGGTTACGTCGGAGAAGTCGCCACGTTGCACCGTACAATCCAGAGTTGATAGTATGTTGATTACTAGTGAGGATCTTGCTTGTTGGAGGGGCCTGTGGACGATCGGAGAAAACAGCACCGTTTAAAACGAGTGCCGTGTGAGCTAAGGAACGATCAGAGACGAAGATGGAAGGACGGAAACCGATACGGAGGGAGATGATGGGACCGAGACGGTGGTGGAGGGAGCGGAGATAGGAGTAGAAACCATCGAAATTTTGACGGAGCAACCAGAAAGGACCAAGGAAGGGGAAGAGGTTAGGGTCAGGAGGTAGGGGAAGAGTGTGGCGGAAGAAGCGATGGATAATGAAAATGATCAAGAGATGAGCGAAAAGGAAGAACCATGTCACCATTCTTTTCTGTTTTGTCTATTATCTGTGGTTTGAGTTTTATGCTTTTAGGTTTCTTCTTCTTCTTGAATTCTTATATACATACAATACACACGAGATTGTTAGCGTGACGATCAAGCATAAGTTTGTTTTGATAGGTATTATCTAGTCAGAAGATATATAAATTTATCAGGTCGAGAATTGAAATTATATCCGATTTGTGCGGTTCTTGGACATCACGTCAAGCTTAAGATGAAGTCATATTCTCTTTTACTTCGTTTAGCTTTTTTACTTCAAACAGCAACAACACTCCAAAATTATAGTTTAGGTGAAGATATTATTGCCACAAATCACTGACAAGATAGCAAGTATTTTGAACAAAGTAAATTGGAAAAGAAGAACAAAACGAAAAGAAGAATCGGAATTTAGTGTTTTGATCATTCATTGAAAATTCTTGTAATATTTGTTATTTGTGTTTTAACAAATCTGAAAATATTTGAAGTTAAAACTACTTACTTCGAATGAATTTTACTGCATAATTATACTCTGTAAATATTTAGGTTAAGATACGAAGGCAAAGTTTATAATTTTGAATGAATTTTACTAGATAGAAAGAGTAAGCTACAATTATTCCAAATTTGGCTTTCAATAAGGAACAATGTTGATAGATAGAAGAATTTTTCAGTTTTTACTTTTTACTATGAATCTTGTATAACAACAGCACAGCACAAAGGTCAAAATCTATTCCTGCGTTTCAAAATTGCTTTTCTTACTGTTAAGCTTCAGACGGAACGTTTCTGGTCTTGAGACCAAACAGATTTTTGAGCAGATCCGCTGTGTTTGGAGGAATCTTTGCTGGTCGTGGAGCCATGAAGTTGACAATCTTCTCATGAACATTATACCTGTTTTCGTTTATTGTTTGACACAAATGATTCAGATTTGGGAGAGAAAAGCATCCAAGACTATGAACTAATGTACGTATGTTTATAACTACCTGATTTTTCTGCTCTTCGAGGCACGCCGATCTACAACTTTCCTCTTCTTCGTCTGAAATTTCTTCATCGCGTAGAAAGCCGCCTCTGCCAATTACATGTTTGAAATATCAGAAAACCAAAGACTTTACAGGAAACCAGAACTACATGACTCAAGTTTCATCAGAAGCAAAGACTTGAGAATTGTTGGCCATATAACAATCCCTAGGCAATTTGTCATATCTAATGATTCCGAGATCTTGTTTAACTATACCTGAGGAAGCTGGATCCACATTCTCAAAAAACTCCTTTAGTAGCTGCTGATAGAATTCAGCATCCTCCACAAGTTCAGGGTCTCCTTCTAGTAATTTATTCTAAACAAAGAGTATACGTGTTAGAGAATGGGCATACCAATAATCATCAAGACTGATAAATTGAAGTAATTCTTTGGTCTTTGTTAATGAAAACAGTGATTATACCTCTTGATTTGGTTCCATGGCTTCCCCAGGGGGCTGTAGATGGGAAAATTAAAGATCAGAACACAACGAAGAGAAGCCGAAGAACAAGAGATGATTTAACTATTAAAGCCAAAAACTTACAGTTCCAAAAACAGCAACAGTTGATCTTGGTTGCTGCATTTGTTTAATCATTCTACTTGGATCCCTCATGTAAGAAGCAACCTGTTCACTAACGTTCTGGTTTTTGGAAAAAAATCAACTTAGATTCCTGATTGATTTTTCACATGTATAAGAGAAACTTTCTATATTCAGGTGTTGTTGCCTATACCTGGTTAAAGGCATGAAGCTTTCCCTTGATAGCAGCTGCACCAGTTGTGACTTGTGTTCTTCTCTGCCATTTGTCCACAGCCTTATTTCGGAACACAGACATTCTACATAGCAAAGACCAATTTTGTGTTAGCAATGAAACACAAACAGTAATGAGACTGGTCTTTGGATGAATTCAACCAAGTTTTGACCCAACAGAATTCGTTTGCTTGAACATAACAAGGAGAAATGACTTGTAGAGGTTAAACAGTTTGTCTTTAATACCTTTTATGCAATTCAGATATTTGCTGCCATTCATCGTTATCTTCTGCCTCTGATTTCTTGGATTCTGAATGCATTTCAGAAAGAAAGAAAAGTCAAATTGACCCTGGCTTATGTTGAGAAATAGTTATGTGGCTGTTGGATAAATCATACCAATTACTTGTTGATCAACCGAGGGGTTTTTCTCAAGCAAAGCCTACAAATCAATATTCGGATAAAAAGAGTAAACAAAATTGACAGAAAGACGGACACTCACGAGCACAGAGTTATTGAATCAAGATATCATTTTCAACACAAAAGAACAAAGAATAAGCCTGTCTTTGCAAACGTACCTCTTGAAGCTCCAAAAGGGAATCTAACATCTTCTTAGATGAAGAAATAAGATCTGTATATGCAGTTGAGA
Source organism: Lepidium sativum (assembly GCA_023374145.1). Classification (NCBI taxonomy): domain Eukaryota; kingdom Viridiplantae; phylum Streptophyta; class Magnoliopsida; order Brassicales; family Brassicaceae; genus Lepidium; species Lepidium sativum. Next base: position 8,773 of record JAKUCM010006446.1, read on the forward strand.
CCTTCTCATCTTCTACACAAAAAGAAGATTTCACAGGCTCCTGAAACGATTACCTTCTGTCGTAAGCATGATAACACCAACAACCATATATCGAAGAAAGAGAAGGTGAAAATAGCTTACCTGTGGCAATCTATTTGAACTACTAAATGCTTTCTGTAGTAAGAATCTGAACTCCAGAGTTTTATCCCAAAGAGCCTTTCACATAGAGCAGAAAATGAGAATTCTCATAATCAGAAATTCACTCATGACGAACTTCACTTACATAGATAAGAATATAATCCGCAACTGCATATATTTAATGTCTAGTATATTTCACAAACCATAGAACAATGAGACATACTTTCTGATTCTTCACCGCTTGACCTTTAGCAGCATCCTCACCCTTATCACGCTTGAGATTCTTCAATATATCCCTATTAAAGGAATAAGTACATTGCAAAAAACAAACATATCAGAAAATAAACTTTACAGCGATTCTTGTTGGTTCTCAATTGCTTATTTAAAAATTTTTGTAATTTCTCTTCAACTAATTATAAATAATTCCAACTGCTTTGGTCAGTTCATACCAACTTCCGAATTCAACTAACACTATTGGTAGCGCTACTGAACTAGATTAAACAAGATTATCTACCATATCTATAAGCAAACAGAAGAATTCACTATGGTAGACAAAAAAAAAAGTAGTGAGAAAGTATTAATTTAAATAAAATCTTACTGTTCTTGTGAACGAATCTCCATGCACTCTTTCTCAAGCTCTTCCATCTCAGCATGTTTATTGTCATCATTACCTTCGTTGCCACTCTCACTTTCTTGGTCAACTTTATCCTCAAATTCCTCACTTTCTTCATCCTTGTCTTCCATTTTATCTCCTTCCTCACTATCTCCTTCATCGTCTTCTTCATTCTCTTCTTGATCATTTTCCATGCTATCTCCTTCGTCGCTCTCTATCTCACCAGGTAATTCATCATCTTCGCTCTCGTCTTCAATCTGTATAGAATCCTCAACGAAATAAATTCAACACGGCCTGAAAATGACTTAAGTAAACAAAAGCAACAGAAAACATACCTTAATGTTTTCTTGGTCGATTGTGTCTTCCTCTGATTCACTGTCATAAAGTCTTGCTCTTTTCGACCTCTTTGATCCCCCAGCCATTTTTAAACACTCGTAAAGTTGCAATAACTGTGAACTAAATCAAGTGAGGGAAGAGAATCTATAATTAGAGATAGAAAGGTACTTAATTTCAAGAGCATAGGCTCTGAAGAACCAATAAAACTGAAGTTAAACCCTTTAATAAAATCAAGAAGAAATTTAAAAGGCCATAAACGCAATATCAGAGTTTTGAACTCCACCAAAGTCGACAAAATTGCAGCCAAAACAAAAAGAGATATGACCAATTCACCAATAGGTATAACATATAAGCGTAGACTTTGATGTGACGGAACTCCAAACCATATACATACCGATAATAACAACTAAAAATCAAAGGCCAAACGTTGCTTCATAACGGAACTTTTGAATACAGAATTAGCAGAAATCAGCGAATGTAGAAACACTTATGCGTTATTCAACTTCCCAGTAAACTAATCCAGACCCACAATTTGATTAAAAAACCAAGGAATGAAAAGTAAAGTCTTAATTTAAGTTCATCAACAATAAGAGAATGTCAACAAGACTATTGAACCAATAAACAGAAAACAGAGAAGAAAATTACAGACCTAGTTAGAGATGAAGATCCAGAGCGGTTGATTGCGGCGTCTTCTCGACACACCTACTAAGAATCGATAGATGCAACAAGGCCTCTGGTTTTAGTGGGCCTGTTTTATTGGGCCGATGATAAGGAAGCCTTTCTTTATGAATTGGACAATAAAAAGAAAATAAAATATCAAAGATTGAGTGTCCCCTTTGTATTTGTTGCAACCAAGTTTGTTCCAACATAATTCTAGACAAATACCAAACAAAGAGAAAGTGAAAAGTGTTTTTAAATTCTTTAAACGGTATATAGATCAATTTTCTCCATAATATTCGTAATCACCATATCCTAATGTTTTTAGTGAAATCTTCATCAACTATCGTAAACATAAACAGTCGTTTTTTTCTGTGAAAACTTTAGGTTACAACTGCATATTCATATGGAAGCATGCAAACATAAACAAAATCTGCTTTCGTTGTTTTTGTTTGAGGCTTCATCCTCATATAATCGTAACTGTTCTTAAGAATGATCAATGAGGGCCTTAGATGTTCTTAAGACTGACGTAAAAGAGAGAGTAGTCAAAAAAATATGATTGTGCTTAGACTTGTCTTTTCTCAAAAACGAAAGACTCTTCTTTGATGTGAATCCACTGGTCAAATGTCTCCATGAACGTATGGATTGCTTATGAATATATTTTGTCGGCAATGAAATTCTACTGTAGGCTTAACCAATTGTGAATTCCAACATTGGCATTGATTATAATTCTGTCTTTGACTTTACATGGTTTGAAAATAAGTAAAAGATGAAAAAGGACTAAAATTAAGAAGAAGCAGCAGAATAAGAGGAAGAAGAAACTTTTACAAATCATGTGATTGTTCTCCTCTGTTTCAAGTGACATCTGTTTGGATTATCCTTAAAGAATCAATAATCTGTAACAAAAGTATGTCACTTTTTTGCTTCTTAATCAATAATTACATCAACAATAAAGTCACAAGATGTTCTGGAAACCCTTTGATCCTTTAATCAGTATCTTTGTGTTCTCTGTTTCACTAATTTGGATCTTGATTGAGTATCCATCGTCTCCACCGATCTTTTGTTCTTCGTCGTTTTTGATGCAGCTTTGGTAAAAGAGGAAATTGACTATAGTGTCAAGTACCAAGAAGAGTGCGTACAAGTAAGCTATTAAGGTTCCTTCAAGAGCTATTGAGATGATATCTCTGTCTCCTTTGTAATAAGATCTCACGACTCTGTATTGAAACAGAGCTTCGATTCCTGCTAAGCCGAGATTCGAAGGTAGAGCAAGAGCTAATGCTGTTGAAGTTCTTCCACGAATCAGAAGACATGCTTTGAGGACTGTTGTGTACCCTCCTGAGGAAGAAGAAGGTGATGAAACCAAAGCCAGATTGGAGATGACAAATGCGTTCGCGAGGATGATCGAGTAAATGATTGCTGAGAATACAGATAGGAGATTGTGGAATCTCGAAGCGAATCCCAAAGCTTCAAGGAAATTAATAGCAAAGAAAAACAGAGCAAAAGCAGAGGCGTTTGCAGAGAGAAGCAAGAAGGAATTACAAATGTAAGTTTTGAGAAGACGAAAGTAGAAAACAGAGGAATCTGCAGAGTGATTGTTTGATAGAAGTTTAATAATGTAAGCTTTGGAGAAGAGAAGGAAAGTGAGAGAGAAAGGTAAAGTGAAGAAAGATGAAGAAAGGGTTTGTGAAAGTTTAAGGCTTAAGATGTTGAAGAAATCTAGAGAAGAAGAAAAACCAGCTCCACGAAAGAGAGTATTAAGCCTCATGTGAAGGGAAGAGGAAGAAGAAAAGTAGAAAGGGTAAGAGAGGAGGAGACCGACGGAGAAAGGCAAAGCCACGGCAGCTCCGGTGGTGACACGGTCGTAGTTTTTGAGGAAAGTATGGATTGACCTTCTTATGATTTTGATTGGATCCTCCTTTGTTTTCTTCATTCTAAGTTTTACTATTCTCTTCTTTGAACAAGTTAGAGATGTCAGTGTTTATTGAATGATTCACCAAATTTTGAAGGAGATTTCTCAATGAAGGTCCTTTATATATGTTTTTATATATAGACATTTGGAATAATTTTGTATTTTGTTTTTTTGTTGAATATTTATTATGGGTTGGGTGTTGAAGAAGGGAATGGAGATAGGCCAACCGATTTTGCCTGAAGATGAGGAGTTGTTTAAACAAATTGAATAACTTATAAAGTCTTTCTTTTCTTTTCATTTTAAAGCAAAGTTTTTTGCATGGAATTGGAATTTATTGTGAGTTTAATTAATTTATTAAAAATTCCAAAAGGCTTCCTTGTTAGGTTTTATGGGTAGATTTGTTTCTTAGGTAATGTTGTTAGGAGAAATGAATTCAATTATTTAGGTTATATATTTCTTGAAAAAGTCTATTACTTGTATGATATGCTTTAGCGCTTTTATTGGATTTGGATGCTTATTATACACTCTTTTTTATAAATATAGTTTGTGTAGATATAAAATTGTGAGAGAGTAAGTCTATGAATTAGTATTCAATTGAAAGATTAATAATTATAGGTTTGAGGAAACTTGAAGGCTTGGCTTTAAAGAAATTGAAAAATGATAAGAGCTTAAAAAGGGTAAAGTGTTTAATTTTTTAAAATAAAGAAATCTACATAAGGAAAGATGCTCTTTTTATGCTTAAAATGATTTTTGAGTGAGAAATTTCCAAACTTTATGAACTTGGGCTTGAGTCGACTTGATCATGTATGTTACCAAACCTACTAATTTTAGCTTTAGTGAAAAAAATAAGAATAATAAAATAAATAAGCTATTGTGTTCGTGAATAATACAATAATGTACAACAAAAATTGTTTAATCCACATAATAATTTGGTTTTAAAATAATAAAGAGAAAATTGGAAGAGAGGAATTATGAAACTTTGTCCAAGCTGTGGCATGCATTTGGTGTGTAGTCTTATTGACTGAGACTTGGTGGTTAGGGAGTTCTACATTTGCTTCTTTGAAATGTATATATATTTATATATATAATTAGGTAATGGCATGTTGAAATAATTTAGGCGTGAGCCATTATTATTGGTTTCCGTTAGAAGAACAATAAAACGAAATATAATACACAATGTAATTTAAAATCTATTTAGTTTGAGGATTTAAGCTTTTACATATTTACCAAGTAACACAGTTTCTTAAAATTTAATCTTATAATCTCTAATTAGTCCATGAGAACGAGAGCTCAAAATGTTTGCTAGGATCCTAATGGAGTAATCTTAATAGTTATAGGTATTAGTCTACTTTGTAAAATATATTAAAAACAAATAATTATATAAAAGTGAGCTATAATGGTTGATTCTAAGCTACTCCAACAAAAAGAACAGACACAGTCAATATAGTTTTGATATTTTTTTAGTACTAAAGTTCTCACAAATATTTTCATACTATTTTTATTTTATATTTGAGTATGCAGCTCTATATAAATTGTGTAGTAATTGTCCAATAAACTAAAACAATTGAAAATTCCATCAATAATTCATTTTTTGGCGTCGACCATGCCAACTTAATTATTTGCCTATGCATTGGATAAACTAAACATGACTCAATAAAGATGGAGAAATTACATATAACAGTCACTTGATAATATTTACTTTATTATTATTTATGTTCAAAGCAAAAACAATAAAATAATAATATTGAAAAGTATGGTAGCATCTCACCAAAAATAGATTAATTATAGTGAAATGATATTGTTGTGAATTTAGTATAACCGAACATCTAACAACACTATGGTTAGGTGAATTACCAACACGAACCTCTCTTGTTAGAATGCATAATTTCTTACACAACCGACTAATAAAGTACACTATTAATTGTTATATATATAAATCAAATTTGATTTTGTCATAAAATTTCCATAAATTGGTATAGTGGCATTCAAAGGACCTCCAAACATTAGAATGGACAATATACTACACACTCTACCACCAATCCAAACTCAACGTTCCTCATACCTTTTCCTATTTTTTGGTCAATACTTTTTGGTTTCTTTGTTCTTATTTTTGTTTTTTTTGTTAACTAGCGTACTATTACTGCAGATAGAGGTTTGATCTATGTTGCTTTAAAAATTTGTAAAGTAATTATACCACTGGATCACATGTCTTCTACTTGTTCGTATTTATATTTAACCAGAATTATTGTAACT
>JAKUCM010006447.1:0-20013 GCA_023374145.1 Lepidium sativum
AGAAAACCTTCATGGTGTTTGAGAATGTTTCAACTTTTAAAGTTCTCTGTTTATTTTGCTTTCCTTTTCTTTTAACCCAATCAAATACATTAAATATAAATACCAAATTGATGTTTTCTCGATAAGACTTTCTTTTCTAAAGGTCTATTCTTTTGTTTGTTTTGGCCGTCCCTAACCTTAGGATTCTGTTCTTGCTCTGAGCGAAACCCTAAGTTCGGCCATCTCCCCCATTTGAGCAGAGATGCTGCGAGTTGCTGGGAGGAGACTTTTCTCTGTTTCCCAGAGATCTTCGACTGCGACCTCCTTCGTCGTCTCCCGAGACCATACCCTCTCCGATGGCGGCGACTCTTCTTCCCCTGCCAGATCTGTCCCTTCTGCAGATCTCTCATCTTTCAATTCTTACCATCGGAGCCTTATAAGAGGTCTGACGATCTATATCCCTTTTTATCTTTCTGGATTAAATTCAGTTCTGGTCTTCTTTGCAGCTTTATTATTTGAATGATTCACGAATACAAATCTAAAAAAATTCCTTTGTTCGAGTCCCGGGGTTAATTGAGATTTCTACTGTCTTATATGCGCGATGATGTATTATCTGATTGGAATTCCATGATGTGTACTAGAGATCTATGTACCATTTCCTTCCATTCTTCTCTTTGCTGAAGTAGTTGTCTTTAATGGTTACTTGTATTTTTCGGAGGGAAGTGTTGATAATCGGATATGACTTGACCAGTTTTTAGATCGTTTGTTGATGAGAAAAGCTCCCTAGTGATTCCCCTGTTTGTATACTCCTCGTGGTCCTGTATTGGTAGTGTGATTAACATATGCGTCTTGATTTCTCGTTTATCCGTGATATCTTCGCTATTAGGGACATAAATGTTTTTAACTATACACTTTGTGTAAGGGATTTATTTAGTTTTCCCTGAATCTAAAATTTATGGTGGAACTGTTTGGATGAATCTGTTATATTCCTCCATTATTCTTCTAATGTTTGCATCCTTGTTGGAAAAGTCTTTCTCCTTCTGTAATAACTTGCTTCTGTTAAAATGGAATGGAAATTTGAGTTTCTATTGATCGAATGTGATTGACCGTTTCTGAGATAATCCTTTGTATGGTGAGGAAAGCTTACTGTATGTAAATTCTTGAGGTACAGTGTCAATAGTGTGATAAACACTGCCTTCTTGATAACTTGTGTATCTATGATAATTTCGGATTTGTTTTCTTGTTTCCCAATTTGAGATTATGGTAGAATGGTTTGGATGAATCTCCTTTGCTCCTGCATCTGGCAGTTATACGTCATGACTTCTTTTTTACGTTTTTTTTTTTGCCTTGGAAACTTATACATTAATGGTCACATCTTGATAGTAGTAGTCCTGTTGCTTTTCTGTAACTATTTTGATGTAAATAATATAAATGTTTCATGCTATTTCAGGTTTCTCATCCCAAGTCCTTACTCAAGGAAATGAGGTAGGTTTTGGTTCAGAACTTCCAGCCACCGTTGAAGCTGTCAAAACACCCAACTCAAAGATTGTCTATGACGACCATAACCATGAGCGTTACCCACCTGGTGACCCTAGCAAGCGTGCATTCGCTTATTTTGTTTTGTCTGGTGGGAGGTTTGTTTATGCCTCTGTTCTCCGCCTTCTTGTTCTGAAGCTTATTGTAAGTATGTCTGCAAGTAAAGATGTTCTTGCCCTGGCATCCCTTGAAGTTGACCTCGGGAGCATTGAACCAGGAACTACTGTTACAGTAAAGTGGCGAGGAAAGCCTGTGTTCATCAGGCGAAGAACGGATGATGACATCAAGCTGGCCAATAGTGTGGATCTTGGATCCCTGAGGGACCCACAAGAAGACTCGGTTAGGGTAAAGAATCCAGAATGGTTAGTGGTGGTCGGAGTCTGCACTCATTTGGGGTGCATTCCCTTGCCTAATGCTGGTGATTTTGGGGGTTGGTTTTGTCCGTGTCATGGTTCACATTATGATATCTCTGGGAGAATTCGGAAAGGTCCTGCACCATACAACCTGGAAGTACCAACCTACAGCTTCCTGGAAGAGAATAAGTTACTCATTGGTTGATTAATTAAGCACATCAGTGAGTATCTGGGTCTGAATGAATTTCATGTGTTTTATTTATTTTTATTTTTTTTATATTCTGGCATTTTAGAGCAAGGTTTGTCTTGTTTTTTGCTGAATAATACAAACTTGTGATATTTTGTTGAACGTATATTCAAGCTTCGATTATCCATACTGCTGTTGAAAGATATTCGTAGTCTGTGTCGTTCCATTGTTTTTTTGTCATGCCTATTTTCATATGTATGAGAGAGACCTCTTGCGTATCTAACGATTCTAGGCGTGTGACCAATACAATGTTTTACTTACATATGTGTTCCAGTAGTATCTCAATGTTCACTAAATTCATACAACAAAAGCTTACATATCTTAAAATTGCAGAGAAAATCTAAAGCTCTGAAATAGCAGTATCTAGATGTGCTAATGTAGAACCAAACAACAACAAAATGTAAAACTAGCGGCTTTGATGAATTATCTACAAAAAGATAGAGTAGAAACAGGATTCGTAATTCAGCTTTTTCTCTGTATATATTGGATATGGACACAAACATATACAGATCCCGGTTGCCTTTCCCTACTTGGTACTCAATCTGTCCTGATGGCATACACAAAAGCTAAAGTTTGGTTTGGATAAATATGTTAATCATCATCGTTTTTTATATTATTGTTTATTACAAAAATACTGTTTTTGGGAAGCGTTTACTCCGACCCTTGTGAACTTAGAACGGCCACTACGAACACTAATCTCACAAGCCAAAGGGTCTTTTGACTAAAGCAACTTCTCATGTTTATCATAAGACACCGCTCTCTCTCTTATTATTCTTTTCATAAACCAAACAACATAAATTCAATTTGATTTATTTGTTATTTGGTAAACTATGTATGAGATGTGTATTGATTAATAGTTGTAAGATATAATAATGTAATAAGAAGATATAAATGGTCAACTTTGGGGATCATGGTATAGTATAATTTGTTCGTCGGTTGCATTCTCGACCTAACTCATAAAAGTCACCAACCCCAGTTTTTCCCTTTTCCTTGTTTTTATTATTCTCCGATCAAACCAAGAACTATACTCTCTTTCATATTTTCCCCATCACGTAAAAAATGGCTACCATTTCGAATCTCGCTAATCTTACTCGCCTTACTTGTATCGACCCCAAGTCTTCTTCTTCTTCGTCTGTCTTACCTAGATCCTTTGTTAATCTTCGCGGTTTGAACGCTAAGCTTTCCTCTTCTCAGCTTTCCCTTCGTTTTTATCAACAATCAAAACCTTCCCTTTTGTAAGTCTATATCTATGCATGTGTTTTGTGTCTGTATTGTCTGTTTCTCGTTCTGGGGTTTCTCCAAAGAAGGGATTTTTAGCTGGAAACGAACCTGCATCTCATGTTGTAGATTTATATAGTCCAAGTAACTTTTTCATTGGATGGATTAAGAAAACTGTATGTTTGACATGATGATATTTCCTCTTTTCTTTTTGTTGGTAAAGATCTGATTTTGATGATGATTGTTTCCTGTTTCCTTTATTTTTGCAGTGTGAGGTGTTCAGTCTCTGGAAGAAATGGAAGTTCTGTAAAGAAAACGACTCTTCATGATCTATATGAGAAGGAAGGTCAGAGTCCTTGGTATGATAATCTTTGCCGTCCAGTTACTGATCTTCTCCCGTTGATTGCTCGGGGCGTTAGAGGCGTTACTAGTAACCCTGCGGTAATTTTATCATCTCTGTGTGTTTTGGCTTTGATTTACTCTCTGTGCTTGTTCTTTTCTCTTACTTCTTCACTTTTAAAAATCTTTTGCAGATCTTCCAGAAAGCCATATCCACTTCAAATGCTTATAATGATCAGTTCAGGTACACCTTTTAGTAAATAGATGCATATTTTGTTCTGTCTTGACCTTTGGTTGTGAGCAAAAGTACATGTTAATAAAACTTCAGCATTCTTGTCTTTGTGTAAATTTGGCTGATTTGTTAATGGTATATCACTGACAGAAACTTGTTTAATTTTTTCCCTATCTTGATTTTGGATGAATACACTATTAGGACACTCGTGGAATCAGGAAAGAACATTGAAAGCGCGTATTGGGAACTTGTGGTGAAGGATATTCAGGATGCTTGCAAACTTTTTGAGCCAATCTATGACCAGACAGATGGTGCAGATGGCTATGTCTCTGTCGAAGTTTCGCCTAGGCTTGCTGATGATACCAATGGGACTGTTGAAGCTGCTAAATATCTTCACAAGGTTGTGAACCGTCGTAATGTCTACATCAAGATTCCTGCTACTGCTCCATGTATTCCTTCCATCAGGGATGTCATTGCGTCTGGAATAAGTGTCAATGTCACGGTAAGGTTTATTAAAGTGTATCAGTATTGATATTTTGATTGCAAATGTTAAAGAAATTCTAAGTAAAATGAGTTATAATACTTCCAGTTAATGTAATGTGATGGTATGCTAGATCACTGGATTTCGTGTGCAGTATCAGACCTGAAACTAGATTAGTTCAAGGACAATAAATGATTTTGGTTACTTGTGCAGTTGAAACGAGATTAGTACACTTGCGATTTTCTAGATCTTTTCTCATTTGTTCTGTTCTGTTTCAGCTTATATTCTCAATCGCCAGATATGAAGCAGTTATTGATGCATATTTGGATGGCCTTGAGGCGTCTGGACTTGATGACCTCTCAAGAGTTACCAGTGTTGCATCCTTCTTTGTCAGTCGGGTAGATACTCTCATGGACAAGATGCTTGAGCAAATTGGCACCCCAGAAGCCCTAGATCTCCGTGGCAAGGTAAAAGCTCATTTCATTGCTGAGAATCTTGCACTATTACTGTGAATCAAGTATGAGTTTATGACATGGGATATGCAACTCTTGCAGGCGGCTGTGGCTCAAGCTGCATTAGCATACAAGCTGTACCAGAAGAAATTCTCAGGTCCAAGATGGGAAGCTCTGGTGAAGAAAGGTGCCAAGAAGCAGAGACTTCTATGGGCATCGACGAGTGTTAAGAACCCAGCTTACTCAGACACCTTATACGTTGCTCCTCTTATTGGACCTGACACTGTATGTCATCTTTTTGTTCTGTCCCATGTTATCACTGCCTAATATCTTATGCTAGTCTATTCAGAAAAGCTGGTAATAACGGCCTTGGAATTATAGTCATAGACTCTGGCTTTTGTGAGCAACACACATTTATGTGTTCTATTTGTGCTTGCGATATTAGGTGTCAACCATGCCGGATCAAGCCCTGGAAGCATTCGCAGATCATGGAATCGTGAAGAGGACAATCGACGCAAATGTGTCTGAGGCTGAAGGTATTTACAGCGCACTAGAGAAACTGGGAATAGACTGGAACAGAGTAGGAGAACAGCTGGAAGAAGAAGGAGTAGATTCGTTCAAGAATAGTTTCGAGAGTCTGCTTGGTACACTGCAAGAGAAAGCCAACACTCTCAAACTAGCCAGCCATTGAGGATAAAAGCTTCTGAGAGTAACCATTTTATCTTGTTTTGGTGGGTAATGAAATAAAAGAAGAACCTTCGGCTTATGTTAAAACACCACGCTTTTCTAAAGTTTGTTGTAATGGCTTTTGCTTGATGTTCCTTCACTCACATTATGTGTTCTATCTTCTTTGTTAGAAGGATATTTTACAATATTTGCATTTACTAAAACAATTAAAGAGTACATTGTCTTACCGAAAAAGTCTGGTAATTTCAAAGCCTAGAAGACTCTTCTACCAAAAAAGAAAAGAACGAAGAGAAAAGCTAGCTGAGGCTTTTGTCTCTCATCTCTCTTTATTCGTCGAAATACCAAAATTTGGTTTTTGAGTTTCGTCTGGAATGGCGTCGATTTCAACCTTTGGCTATCTCCCGCTCTCTTCGCCTCAACCCACAGCGTTCACCAGAACTTCCTCTATCACCGTACAAAAACCTCACCATCTCACTGTTTCTTTCTCTTCTTCTCCTTCAATCACTCACTGAAATATCTCATTTTGATCCTCAGAAATGTCGGACAATTGTGGCTGCTCGATTACCGGACCAGTCAGATGACTTCTCTCCTCGTCCTTCCAGTTCGATTTCTGCAATTTAAAATCTTTATTTTCTGCCGATATTCTCTATTGTCTAAAGAATGGGTTTGAAGTATGATATGTATTGAAAACAGGTGGGAATTGTAGCTGCAGTCATATTTCTAGAGAATTTGATCGTAGAAAATTGTTGGTTTCTTCTGTTGGCTTGTTGATTGGAGCTTTCGTATACGATGTTAAAGATGCAGACTTTGCAGCAGCTTCTGAATTCGCTGACAGTAAGGATTTCAATTTCTTTTCGAGGGCACAGAATCTCTTCTTACGGTTTACATTTCTCTTTGAGTAGTAGAGTTCTGTTTTAAGTTTCTGAAGCATAAAATTAAATTAAAGTTATCATCATTTGTTATTTGGAACGCTGTTTGATTGCTCTGACTTTGTTCACTGTTAGGCAAAACTTATCTTTGGTTAGTTAACAGTTTATCAATCTCTTCATAGTGATTGTTGAAATTTTCGATTATCTCTTTCTTTCTTCTTTCGTTTTTGTCAAAAATCTAGTCTTTTTGATATGTATCTTCTTCACTCACAGTGCCAGCGCTTAGAGGGAAAGATTATGGCAAATCAAAAATGAAGTATCCAGACTATACAGAAACACAATCTGGTCTTCAGTATAAGGTCATCTTCATTATTGCCATATTTTGAACCTTTTAATAGTTTGGAGTCTTTAGACTATGCGGTGATCTGTTCATCTCTTTAACTTGGAGACCATGAGATGAGTGTAGGATTTGCGAGTAGGAACTGGGCCAACACCAAAGAAGGGAGAAAAAGTTGTGGTAAGGAACTTCATGCATATCTATGGTTTGTATCTTTTGGCTCAAGTTTAACATGAAGTATGTCATAGTTAGATAATTTGTTCGTAGTTATCAAATTTTATTGAGCTGTCTGTCAGGTTGACTGGGATGGTTACACAATAGGTTACTATGGTCGCATATTTGAAGCTCGCAATAAAACAAAAGGGGGTTCGTTTGAGGTACAATTACAAACATGTTTCGGCTCTTTTTGGTTTGCAGTAGCAACAAGTCTTTACTCTGTGTGTTCTTCTCGTGACAAATAGGGGGATGATAAGGAATTTTTCAAATTTACCTTGGGATCCAACGAGGTGGGTGCAATTCTAAGTTCTTCTAGTCATCATGTTGGTTTAACTGGGGTTATAGCATAGATTCATTGCTAAGGGTATGAATATTGGATGCTGCATGACTTTGGTGTTCCAGGTGATACCTGCTTTTGAAGAGGCTGTCTCTGGGATGGCACTCGGTGGTATCAGAAGGTTCAGCTTCTTAATAATATCTCCAACTCTAAACATTTTTCATATGATTTTCATTTGGAAAGTTCATATAATAGACAAAAACTTACTTCCCTGGATCTTGATTCTCTTCCATAACTATAAGATGTAGAAGAAGAGCTATCAATCTCACACAAATGACTGATGCTAAACTAAGTAGCTCGGTCTTGCAGGATAATTGTACCACCAGAACTAGGATACCCGGAAAATGACTACAACAAGAGTGGGCCGAGGCCGATGACTTTCTCCGTGAGCATTCTGTTTGTATACATGTGTAGTAAGAAAGACAGACTTTTCTAATGTCCTATGTCATGTTGCGCAGGGACAACGTGCTTTAGATTTTGTGCTGAAGAACCAAGGGCTCATAGACAAGACACTTCTCTTTGATGTCGAACTCCTCAAGATTGTGCCCAATTAATATATTATCAGAACAGTCTACACCACTCACGTGTATATATACTTTCGTCGGCACAGTTGTGTAAATTGAGCTCAGTTTATATAATGTAAAGTATATATACTTCCGTACAAGTCTTATGTATGGACTTGTGTAATGAAGTGGTAGCTTTCTTAATTTATTTCTCTTGTTAACATTGCTTTCCCCATCACAATAGCCTTTAATAGGGTTGGTCTAAATAGTAACCCCTACGGAGATTAGTAATTATTACATTTCAAAAGAATTTAAATACTATCAACTAACACAAAGCAGTATGAGCTTCTGATGTTTGACTTTGGTTGAATTGTAGTAGCCAATGTCGGTTCATTGGCAGTCATCATTAATGAAGACAGCAAAAAAAACAAATCATAGAAGTCCTTCAACTAAGATTTATGTCAGTCAAGTACCAAACCGAGTCGATGGTTATCAAAAAAGAAGGCAGATAAATATGAATGTATAAAATCAAGAGCAAGACTTTTCTGTTGAATGTTTAAACTGTGGACATCATGAAACTCCCCACGTGCAATAAATGCGAAGTCTATCTCTAACACTTACCAGCTAGTTCCATCTATTTAATTCCATCTTTCCCATTTTAAGCTACTGCATTTATACACTTCTCTAACCAATCCTCTAACATTATTTTCTCCTTTCAGATTTTGATATGTTTGGATCAAGTCTTCCATTTATACTCGTTAGTGACTGTAAAGATTCCAAGTTTTTATATGGTTTTATGAGAAGATATTGATTATGGGTGTTTCAGAGATCAAGTCCCCGGGGAGTGTCCCCCAGACGCCGGGAGGTTGTTCGAGCTCGTCTGTTCATCAGAGGAAACAGCTCAGTGTATTCTTTATAGAATCAGATAACAGACGTCTTGCTCTTGGCCGTGGCTATACTGGAGGAACCACTCCAGTGAACATCCATGGCAAACCCATCTCCAATCTTTCCAAAACTGGTGGTTGGATCGCAGCTCTCTTCATTTTCGGTAACTTTCTCTTGTCGTAAATCCAAGATGATTTCAGTAATCTTACAACGTACTTGCAGCTTAATTAGTTATGGATGCAAAAATGTTAGGAAATGAAATGGCAGAGAGAATGGCGTATTTTGGACTATCAGTGAACATGGTGGCGTTCATGTTCTACATAATGCATAGGCCTTTTGAGAATTCATCAAACGCAGTTAACAACTTCCTCGGCATCTCTCAAGCCTCCTCTGTTCTCGGTGGCTTCTTAGCTGATGCTTACTTGGGTCGTTACTGGACTATAGCCATCTTCACAACCATGTATCTTCTTGTAAGTTATCTCCTTTTCTTTTGGTTTCCATTTTTCCTGACCAAAATCTAAACACGTGATTCTTGTGTGAGAAGGGGTTGATAGGAATAACACTGGGTGCAAGTTTGAAGATGTTCGTACCAGATCAGAGCAACTGTGACCAGTTATCATTGCTCTTAGGGAATTGTGAAGCAGCCAAGTCTTGGCAAATGCTTTATCTCTACACGGTTCTCTATATAACCGGATTCGGAGCTGCTGGTATTAGGCCATGCGTTTCTTCATTTGGTGCAGACCAGTTCGATGAGAAGAGCAAAGATTATAAGACACACTTAGACCGTTTCTTCAACTTCTTCTATCTGTCGGTCACTTTAGGCGCAATCATTGCTTTCACTTTGGTGGTGTATGTTCAAATGGAACATGGTTGGGGTATGGCCTTTGGCACATTGGCAATAGCTATGGCTATTTCTAATGCTGTTTTCTTTGCTGGTACACCTCTTTATCGGCATAGGTTGCCTGGTGGTAGTCCCTTGACAAGGGTCGCTCAGGTCTTAGCTGCAGCTTTCCGCAAACGAAATGCAGCTTTTACAAGCAGTGAATTCATCGGTCTGTACGAGGTTCCTGGCTTGAAATCAGCTATTAATGGCAGTCGTAAAATCCCTCATACTGATGATTTCATGTAAGTCTTCTTCTTTTGCATACATCCCTCCAAAACGAGAGAACCTTAATCTAATGTTTTCGTGAGGTGCAGTTGGCTAGACAAGGCAGCACTTCAATTAAAAGAAGATGGATTGGAGCCATCTCCATGGAAGCTATGCACAGTTACACAAGTGGAGGAAGTAAAGATTCTGATCAGATTGATTCCAATCCCAGCATGCACTATAATGCTGAGTCTGGTCCTCACTGAGTATCTTACACTCTCAGTACAACAAGCTTATACACTCAACACACATATTCAACACCTCAAGCTTCCAGTTACATGCATGCCTGTCTTCCCAGGCCTCAGTATTTTCCTCATTCTCTCCCTTTACTACACTGTATTCGTCCCTATCACCAGAAGAATCACTGGCAATCCCCATGGTGCTTCCCAGCTTCAAAGAGTGGGCATAGGTCTAGCAGTTTCAATCCTATCAGTAGCTTGGGCTGGACTTTTCGAGAACTACAGGAGACATTACGCGATACAACATGATTTCGAGTTCAACTTCTTGACCCAAATGCCTAATCTAACCGCCTACTGGCTATTAATCCAGTACTGTCTCATCGGAATCGCAGAGGTTTTCTGCATCGTAGGACTATTGGAGTTCCTTTATGAGGAAGCACCGGATGCTATGAAGAGTATTGGTTCAGCTTACGCAGCACTAGCAGGCGGGTTGGGGTGTTTTGCAGCCACCATTTTGAACAACATCGTCAAGGCTGCGACTCGGGACTCAGATGGGATTTCGTGGTTATCGCAGAACATAAACACGGGGAGATTCGACTGTTTGTACTGGCTGCTCACTCTTCTCAGCCTTTTGAATTTTTGTGTTTTCCTTTGGTCAGCTCACAGGTACAAGTACAGGGCTGTTGAGTCTGAGGAAAACAAGAGCGGAGCATTTCTTTAAAGACACCATTTCTGTGTTCTGTTCCGTTTACAATTCTTTTTCTTTCTACTTTTGGGAAACAATAATAAGACCATATGATTAAGTCCCTGTAAGAGTGGACGATCCTGTTTTCGGGTTTGTTTGGTTGAAAGAAGACCATATGATTAAGTCCCTGTAAACGTATCTTTGGCAATTTCCACTTGAGTAACAGAGGCCAAAAAACAAAAAGGTCTACAAAGCGAGAGAAATCAAAGCATTGTTTCACAATTTCTGTTACAATTACGGGCCGAAACATTCTAATCCTACGACTGTCTAAATATACCTCAGTCCTTTGATATATTGCTGCCTAGATATCACATACTGAGCCGCAGAATAAACGATGCCTAAAATCCCCAGAAGCCGAATCTGAAACACATCGGTTATTACCACTGCCGCAAAGCTAAGTGGCACTGTCAGCACCGGTGATGCGTCCGTGTGTTTCGTGGTATAACTCCACACGTATCTGTTGAATATAATGTGACCTGGTGATGTGAGTATTAGGAGAGCGAGGTTCTTAACTGCAAAGAACCATTCACGGCCTCCAATTTCTACACCCCAACCTGAATTTCCACCGAACCAAACTTCTTCCCATATAATGTAGAGAGAGGATAAAGCCAAGTATGTTGATATGGCTAGTGTGACAGGGAAGTATCTCTGTTTATCGCCAAACCCAGATAAGAGATCAGAGTCTTGGTTCAGGAGAAGTAAGATTGGAGCCAGGAAGAATATGGCTTGGCTTGAGCCGCCAGAGAGGTGGATGTTGAGGATTAAGCATATGGCAAAGCACATGATGGTGGCCACGTTACCAACCGCAGGCATCCAGGCCGCTCCCTCTTCTGACATTTTCTCTATCGCAAAGCTTTGGATCGAGGTGGCTCGGCGTTGCTGCATCAACCTCATTCGTGTTGGGAAAATCCCTCTTGCACCACCTTGGGTTTTTGACTGACCAGTCCTCTCAGAAAATTTCTCACGCAAAAGTAAAGTGAGCTCAAATTTAATCAGGAGAGCTATAAGCATAAATATTGCTGCATAGAGGCCTAGAAGAGATGTTCTCGCACCTTCAATGGCCAACATGGTTGTCACTTTCTTATCCTCCTCCCTTGCATCCCAACCCCAGGCAATATTATTGCTGGCATCGTTTTTAATTCTGACCTGCCCTTCTAACAAGTATGTCACGGGAAACAGAGCCACAAGAAGAGCAAACACCCAGGGAAGCAGCTTTGTGCTCGAGGCAGATGGAAAATGGGTGAAGATGACAAAAACTGAGGCGCACATCATTGTTATAACGATCAGGGCGTGTAGAACAGCAGCTTGTAGAAAGAACTCTGCAGATATGTAAACACCGAGAGCTAAACCCATGGCAATGGAGTAAAATACTCTCAGTTCTACCACATATTTGATTGGGATAAGAGATGTGAAGGCAGATAGAATTAACAGGAGTGTCAAAATAAGTAACCAAGATGGCCAAGTCGGTTTTGATGCCATAAATCCGTAGATGGAGATGTCATCAGCAGACTGGCGAGCGGCCTTGATTATTTCTGAATGGTAACTCCACGTCATTGGCATTGGTGGCTGCATCAGAATAAACATGCATCCAGTTGCCACTACTAATACCAAGCTTCTCTTAGCTGACTGCAAAAAGATAATAAAACTGTCCTGGTAAGTAAAAAGCAACAACTGAACTCTCATTTTAGTATTTAAACTCTTTAACTCAGGAGCTTAGTTCCAGCACGACTACAACTAGATACAGTCTTACTCCAGAGTCCTAGTGGATGTTTATCGCATCTCCAGGTTCCTTTTCTAGATAATCAGAGAGAAATACATCGAAGGAAACATAAAAAATTGTATAACAGACATACCAGGACATGCGAAAAGTGGAGGGCAACAATTGGTATACACGCCAGACCAATTAAAACGATGCAGAAACCAAGCAGCAAACCATCAGATGGCGGTCTTCCATTCCACCATTGTAGAGCATCAAATATTGTTTCCCGGCAAAACCAAACAGAGACAGCAACCACTATGGCATGAGCATAACCTTGCCATGGTTTCATTTTAGAAGCAGATTTTGACTTCTCCCTGCACATTCCACCAATCGAACAAGATAAAATCAGTCTTATAATTCAAGATGAGACAATGCTTGTAAGAGTTAAAATGCTCAGTACATACTTGTATAGCAGTAGGGGAGGTGTAACAGCCAGCAATAAAGCTGCAGACACCCATACAATTGATTTTGATGATAGGAAGAGCATAGCCAACTTTGCTGAATACAGACAGGTCAAGATCCAGACTGCCTTCTGTCCAATTCGATTGTCAGCAAATAGCCTTCTCACCACAGCCAGTCCTATGAGTGTCGTCAAGATAACCATGTAGCTAGGGTACATTACATCGTCTTCCATTCCATAATAGTATATGCTTGAGTAATTGAAAAAGCGGTCCTCAATGTAACACAGTAATAATGCATGGGCCACCATACCAGCTTCAGTCAGAAAGTGTACTTTTGATGGAAGAAGTACAAGACCAGGAATCACCATGGCTATGATGATGTTAGCCACTATAAGCTTACAGAATGATTTGAGAAACATGCCGGCTAACCATATGTTTAAATCCCAGTAATTATGCATTACGAACCATATAACCATTAAGCTTCCAAGGGCAACAAACGCAAAGTAAGAGGGCACACTTTTCTTTGTAAGAAATCTAGCAAAATAAAGCCCAGCGACGGCAGGAAGCGGAGTAAACTGCAAGATAAACATAGAATATGAAATTTCATTGTTACTGTAAAGGTGGATCATAATCAATAACAGAACGGAAAAGGAGGCAATTTATGGAATCCAATGTGACAAATTTGGACATACATTAGTCAAAAATAAAAGAAAATACAAAAACTTTTCTATTCCTAGGACTAGCAAATAACATACGACTCTGGTAGCTTGCAATATGATAGCTTAAAAACACGAAATCCATGAAATCAAAAATTGATTACAGGCAAGCTCACGGAAATAGTTATTACTTACAAGTCTAATAGGAGCCATGCAATGAAAAGTAGAATACTTACCAGCACTGGAAATCCTACAACGATAGCTCCTGCAGAACTCACAATCATAGCCAAAGCTGTGAAAAAGGCTGAGCTACCAACACTTGAGATCATTCCAAGAACAGAAGCACCAACGCCGGCAGAACCTCCAAGCATTGTTGTGGTCACTAGAAGGTAGTTCAATGGAGGGGGCACTTGAATATACTTCCCAAAAGAGCGGAAAACAACTCTAATCTCCAAACAAATCACGATAATGACCATGGCAATCGCCCCATTTACAATCCGAATGCTTTGCAGTTGATGGGAATCCTTGGTAACCCACCATAAACCACCTCTTGTCGAGGCATAGAGCTGGAACAGGAAAGGGATAAAGAACAGAAGCAGCAAATCGCTAACTGAGGCAGCTGACGAGAATATCACAGAGTAATGTGAAGCCACGTGAAAGATAAGCGGCATAAACATCAGATTGAGTGAAAGGAAACAGCTCTCGAGTGGTCCAAGGATAAAGTTATCATCAGGGACTTCTCCTCCATGGTACTTAGCTTCCTGCTTGCTCTTGAATGAAGAAACCCTAGGAATAGCGAAAACCCAGTAGAATACGCAGGCGAACAAGAGGAAATAGTAAGAAGAATTGTTCATCCCAACTGCAGAAATGGTAGCCCATGCGAAAAGCGAAGAGGCAGTGAAAGGGACGCAGGCGAACAAGAGACGCTCCAAAGCGACAACAATGGAAGGATTTTCCAGCTGAAGCCATTTGAATTGTAGCGAACTCCAGCAGCCGATAAGGAAAGTAGTCTCAGCACAGAGAAAAGCCGCGAGCAAGCCGAGAGGAACGGAATTGAAGGAGGAAAGGAGAGAAGAAGAGAAGAAGAAGGAGATCTGAGCAGCGATCAGCGACATCCATATACCGAGGAAGCCTCCGAATTTGAGATTGAGAGAATCGACGATGTAGGATATGAGGAGGCCGATTGTGAGGGTAGCGACTACCGGAGTGCCGCCGAGGTCGAGGAGGAAGGCAGCGCAAGGGACAAGACCAATTGCGACCCTTCCATTATAGGCGAACGACGAAGGAGAAAATCGAGAGTTGTTGGATCTCGAAGTAGCAGGAGCTCGATCTATGAAGTTTCTGGTGGAGGCAGGACTCGTATGAGGAGAGTAAGAGGAGGAAGACAAATTAGATTCACCGGTGGAAGTGGATATATGCGGCCGGAACAGCCGCGGCTGTAACTCCGGTGGCATCATCGTCGCCGGAATTTTCTTGAGATACAGAATGATGGCGGATCTCTCTGATTAATGCTGAAGAAAGGTCTGTGTGTTGATTTCGCGGAAACGGTGACGTGTAAGGAAGAATCATAGCCGTTGGATGATACTGATGGGCCCCTCAAATCCTCTAGCTTTAGTAGGTGTGCATCTAGAGAATAGTGACTCAAGCTGGCAAAACGCTGTCGTTTTGTATGTAACAAGTCAAACGAGCGCAATTCTAATATACACTTGAACTTTAAAATTAAATATCCTTATGAACTTGTCTAATTTGGTCAAAACCTTCATTCCGTTAGTCAAGAGTCCTTTAAGAGTGACATGTGTCACATATATCAGCTGTATCGAATTTTAGTTGGTAAATACACTTAAACGACGCCGGTTTGCTGTTTTAGTAAAAAGAAAATTGAAAAAAACAAGAAACGATGGCGTTTTGGAGTGAGACAAAATTTGAGAAGGAATACCTGATTTTGTTCGATAGCCAACCGTCTTTTACAAAAGAAAGAACATCTTCTTCTTCTCTCAGCCTAAAACTCTTTCAACTTTTTATTTTAGTCGATTTTCAATTTTTTTTCTAGAGGTGAAAGAGATTTGATAGCAGAAAACGACGAAGTCACAAGTTCTTCAGATTTTCTGTTGGCGACAAAATGAAGTAACTTGGTCTTGTTCTTTCAAGTCTCGATTCCTTGTTTGTTAAATTTAGGTTTATAAAGTGATCTAGATTAGTATTATTCAGTAGAACTGTAGAAAAATTTAGAACAGTATTATGCTTTCTTCTCACTGAGGTGTCTGTTTTTTCAATTGTTATTGAATCAATTTTAAATTTTGTAACAACAATGACATTTACTGTATATATTGGTGGGTATTGGATGAAAGTATGTGTGAAGATTTCGTTTACCATGGTTATGAGATTAAAAGTATCGAATGTAGCGTTATGGAGCTCTTCAATAAATTAGCAAATTCTGTGTATGGAAGTTTGAAGGGTGAACATGATTTAACATCCATATAATGTCTTTATAGACGAAGGTCTTCGTGATCCAGTGTTTTACGAATGTCGAAGTCCCTGAGTGAGAGAGTGATGATTTCAGTTATCACAATACACCTTCTAGTTCTCATGGTGAAGTGGTTGATAATGACGTTGTGAGATGAAAACAAGTGGTATTCTGAAGTTAAGACAGGTTTTTGATAGATTAGATGAGTTTAAAGAAGCATTGGTGGACTATGTTTTAAAAAGATTGATTGAATATAGTGTTGTATAGATGAGGTAAAGAACAGTCTAATGCAAAATGTAATGATGATTATTGTGCTTGGAGTGTCTTTTGTTCTTATGGGGAGCCGTTGGGGAAGTGGATGGTGAAGCGATATGACGAGAAGCATAGTTGTACGAAAGACAAGTGTAGTAAAATTCTGAAGGCGGGTGTGATTGCAAAACTTTTCTTAGATGAGACTAGAGCTGTTTTTGAGTTTAAGCTGAATTACATACAAGATCAAATATTATGAAGGTGGGTCTTGGACAAGTGTATGGCAAATGTTAAAGCATTGCAAGTTATCCAAAATGAACATGAAGAAAAATTTTGCTAGACTAAAAAACTATCGGACATAGCTTTTACGGTAAGCAGTTTTTTAGTTTTAGTTTCTGTTTTTTATTGTTGTTAGATATGTACGATTTTTTTTTAATGTGTAATGAGGGCTCGACAGTTGGTTTGGAAACATTCTTTGGTGATGACGAATAAGAGTATTTCAGGAGATTTTGAGGTGATAAAGAACATATGGCGTTCCTGGGGTCGTCCTATTTTTGGTTTGGACGTCTTTTTCTTAAAGTGTACTCTCAAAAGACAATTGTTGGCAGCCAGTATGCAAACAATAGAATGTACCCCTTCGCATGAGCGGTTGTTGATGTTGGAAATAAGGACAGCTGGTATTGGTTCATGCCGATTTGGAATTAGAAGATGGGCTAGGATTCACTTTAATCTTGAACCGACAAAATCTGATGTGACAGTGGTTTTATCGGTTTGAATGCAGCTCGTGTAGCTCCCACGACGGAGTTTTCTGGCTCAGAAACTCGGAAACAACATGGGCCTCCAATATCTTCAAAGCTTCTTCATTAGTCACAGACCTCGGGGTCTTGTACTGACTCACAGAAGAGCCTCCAGACAGGAAGAAATTCATGAGCTTATCGAAAGCGCCAGGCTTGACTAGCTTAATCTCAAGTGGTCCAATGTTCTTATCATTCTTTCTTCCTTTTCTGTAGACAGCATCGAGAGACTCCTCAATGGTGAAGCAGCATTCCTCCATAACATCTGGGTCAGGCTTGGGCTTTGCATCCTTGAATTTGCTTCCAAGTTCCCAGTAGAGCACGTAGTGTCCTGGAAACGAAGAGGAATCTACACGGCTAGTAAAATCTACGAGCATCAAGTCATGTGGCTCAAGCAGGAGCTTTGCATTCGTCACTGCCTTGAGAAGGTCTTCTTCGTAGGTCTTGTCCATGTCTATACTCAAAACAACTTTCTGTCTTCCCACGAAATAAAATTGTGGCGCATTGTTGTAGAAACCACTAACTCGTAAAACATCCCCCAAACGGTACCTATACAGACCTGTAAATCATATACAGATCTTGTGAGAAACACCATCGCTATTTGACACACATTAAGAAAACACGTAAAATGTCTATCTTTTCTTTAATCGTTTTCTTAAAAAAAGACTTTGCAATGAATTTGTAAACGAGATTATTTTGAGAAATGGACAGAGTAAACAAAAGAATACTTACCTGAAAACGTTGTGATAACCAGTTCATAATCATAGCCCACTTTAACATCGACAAGATCAACAACCTCAGGGTTCTCTAAGGGATTCTGACCTGGTTCTTGGTGTCCTTTCTCAACTTCTAAGAACTCGAAGTAACCCATAGATGGCATGATAGTGTACGACACATCACAAGGTTTGCACAGAGGATTGACATTGACACCGATAAAACATTCAGAGCTGCCGTAAAACGATGAAACCAAAGGAAGACCACCACTATAGAATTCTAGCACTGGAACGTATTGTGCCATGGTGCCGGTAACAATGGCTTCAATGCATCTTGCTTTCGGCCACAGTCTCCTCACTATTCCCTCCCATGATGTTTTACTGCATTCTTGCTCGATCAGGCTCGCTAGTTCGGGATTTGGAGCAGTAAGGAACTTGCTGATCCCTGAAGCACATTGAGGGTCTGTAATCCAGTCACTGAGATGACCAGTCCTTATGTTTGAGCATAACTCATACCAGTGATCTTCCAAGAATTTGATTACTTTAAGGAAGGAAGAAGCAAAACGCTGCACCAAGGCGAGCTACGTTATCTCTTTCTAGAAGCCCACAAAGCAACTGGCAATACATGCTTTGAGTGGTGTCTGCACAAGTCGCAATGGCAAGCGGGCTTATCTGTAATCGATCCCTGTAAAGCATTTAAGAAACAAAATAAAGAAACATTAGCAGCACCAAAGGGCTTGGGTGAAACTGAAATAATTCAGTAGCGGAATGATTGAATGATGTAATGTAATAGCAAAAGTTTAAATGTTTTTTACCAGAGAGATGAGTTTGTTGGGTTCACGCTTTTCAAAACACAAGTAATCATAGTCCTGACCATTAACCCAGAGGCAGTCTCGCTTTCTCGGGTAACGAAATAAAACAGGAGAGATTTTCCTTGGTTAAGCCCTTCGATGTGTCTGCAAACAGTAACAGCAATGGAGTCGGGTTAAACTTACTCTTTTGTGGTTTCAACAAAACACTTGGGAGCTTGGAAAATTCTTACTTGTTGGTCAGAACTGCACCGAGAGATGATAACGATAACCTATGTTCGAAATCCTCTGTTGTCATAGGAATCAACTTTGGAATTCCTCCTGAAGTACCTGAGCTGAAAATACAATCGCTTCCTTAACTCTACATAAACATCAATTCTATGTACATGATCAAAAAGCAACAAATTCATGAATCAACAATATGTGGACCAGTCTGGATTGATCACTTGTAGAACCTAGAATTCAAGTTACTTCTGGAAACTCTAGTCAATAGGTCCAATTCTACCGAATGTTGCAATTACTGTTGTATACAAAGCGTTGAAATTGTTTTAGTTATTATAGATTCGCATAGCAGAATAACTTTTGCTTTGAATCTACAGAGATTCCAAATTTTCAATCTTTAAAAAATGGTGGATCGGGTTGAAGATACCTGGTCAAGAGTACAGTGATGGGTCGATCACAGATGATATCAGACGGCTCCCCATTAGCGATACGATCAATATAAGACCGAATGTCTTCATAAGTCACAACGGGTAGGTTCTTCTTAAAGCTTTGCTTATCGACTTGACCGTTGAGGAAACCTCTAAGGTACTCTGTCTGAGCATTACGTGAAAGTATTGCTTCCAATACGGAATCTTGAATCTGCTTTACGTTGGTCGTCACATCCTCAAGTAGTGACATGCAAGCTTTTGGGTTCGTTGGATCGACCTTTGGCAACATGATTGTCTGCAACCAAAAAAACAAAACAAAACAAATCTCTAACTCTTATCACAAAATTGGTAACGAAAGAGAAAAGAACAAACCTTTGTTGTAGCGAAGTGGATGAGCTCTGGTCTCTCTCTCTCTCTCTGTCTGCTTAAAAACTGTGGAGAAGAGAGATTGGCGATAGCAGACAAAAGATGTGGCGTGTCGAATTGTTCTCGGGTGGTGTTAGATTCAGGATAAGTTTAATAATAATCCAGAAGATGATATATCAAAGGATGAGTTAAAAAAATTCCAACCTGTGACGAATTCCGAGGTGATAGATGTCTAATCTTTACGGGAAAGTCAAAACACCGACTGTTTGGTCTTTCTTTATACACATGAATCATGATTATTACATTTTCCCGGTGGAGAGAAACGAAGCCAGACAAGCCCAGCGCAGACAGTGTTTTATGGGCCAAGCCCGAATTTTGTTAATCGACTTTTGATTTCTAGACGACATCAA